>JAKSZP010010681.1:0-156790 GCA_022478985.1 Massospora cicadina
ACTATATTTCTAAGTGCCTTTGCCCCCAAACTGTGGAAGCGCTATACAAGCCAGCTCCATGAAAGAGGTCAAATAAAATAGCCCTCCCCTGCTTTTCTTTCTTGTAACAATCACTTTAGTTACTACAATTCGATTTGAACAGCAAATTTGGATAATCACACACAGGAAAGATGGGCGAATTTAATAACAAAAATAATACAACATGGGTGAGCGTCGCGGCAAGCGGTGTGCTTAACGGTGCAACTAAGGGCAAGAAACACCCTGGAGGGGGACCAGGAACCCAAGCTGTAAAAAAATCGCAAACTCAGACACCATCTGGGTTTATGGTATTTACTGTAAAGACGCGCAAGACGTGTACATTCAATTCAATTAACCTTTGTCAAAGGTGGAACACGGGATCAGACTCTTCCTTGGGGATGAGTCACCACCCTGTGGGAGAAAACATGTGAGGCACAGCCCTCACTTTTCCCTCATGCGGTGTATGTAGCCACTAACAACATGGGCCACAGCTGGATCAATATTGGTTTCAAAACAGCCAATGAAGCCAATGCTGCGGCAAAAATTTGCGTGGAAATTGCCCTCCCTGAGGGCAAAAAATTGTGCGCACCGCGCGCACCAGATGGAACAAAGCGAAAACTTTGTTCATCTCCTTTGACTCACTCCCCACCAACCTTCCTCATAAGGTAATTGAGGAGGAGCTCCGCAAAGGTCTTGTGGCCTACGGAGAAATCCAACAACTCAAATTACAGCAATTTCGCTTAATGCCTGACCTGTGCACAGGCAAAGCTATCACTGTAATCAACCCCTTCCCAGAAGTGGAGAGAGGATTTATCCAGTATTCCCCACGCAGCAGAATTTCACTTTGCAGATGGGGGCCAGTCAGCTGCATTCTGAGTTACACCAGAATGCATACCACCCAATTGCAACCACTGTGGCTTACTGGGCCACAAGGAATATGCATGCCCTGTAAAAGAGGGCTTAAAGGAAAATGATTTTTGTGAAGAAGCTATGGACGAAGATAATGAAAACTTCGCCAAAATGACTGATGGCCACCACCCATTCCGCTGGGGTGAAGATGGAATATACTCCATCGTGGACCCAGTTACAATTAAACAGCGTAAAGCAGCACAAAAATCCCGCAAGAGAGCAGCGGCTGAAGCGGCAGCACACGCGGAATCCACCTTTAACCACGGACAAATTCAGGAGGATATTTCAGATGTTCACTGAACCAACCAATAAGAACAATATGCCCAGGTCGAAAATTTTCACAGTAACCAGACTGAGCCACAAAGCGTCATCAGTCATGCACATACTGAGGAACAATGCAACCGCAATTTGGGTGAAAGTGCGGTGCACAATGCAACAAAGTTGAACCTCAAAAATATAAAATCCAATCAACAACCTGCATCAAATCAACATGAGACCTGTGCAGGAAAGGTTGACGCAAATGCAAAAAACTGCAATTCCCTTGAATCATTGGGTCAGATCAAGGGAACCAACAATGGCAGTGAAAGAGTTGGAGTACAGACGTGGAGCATGGCCAAAATGAGCCACGGTGGGATAAGACCAGAGGGTCCTCCCAACCGCTCCTGAGGCGCTGTGGGCACCTCAGTGCCAATAGGGACATTAAACATTGCGGGAGCCAGGGCTCATACGTCCCAAGCCAAAAAGCTGGCATTCCTGCAAAAAACCTCTTGTAGACATCTTGGCCATCCAAGAAACCCACTGCCTACAGGGGGAAGAAGAATCCTGGTCAACCAGGGTCGCACCATCATAATCAGTATGAACGTCTCACTGTGGGGTGATAGTCCAAAACAACAAAAAATTTAAAATTACAAATTCATCATCACACTTGAACAGTCGAGTCCTGATAGCAACAATCACATGCCAAGATGAAATAATTTTGTTAGCATGTATCTACGCACCATGAACTGCAACCAAGAGAAATTTTTTTTAAAAATTTCTACTCTCACCCTCTCACCAGATATCATCATGTTAGGCGATTTCAACTGCTGGGATAACCCCAATACAGATTGATGGCCTAATCTCAGGGGATACCCACCTGGACACATTGAATATCGCACAATGAAGGCATCTCTTGGCTTACAGGATGCTCTTCCCCCCAATTCACCAATCCTTCCCCATATGACAAGACCCAACATATGTGAGGGACTGCTCATATTGATGAGTCGTATTGACCACATCCTCATCCCACAATCCCACCACTCAAGAATCTCCAAATTTACAACAAAAAAGATCAATTTTTCTGATCACCAATTAGTTACAGTGCAGTTAGCGCCAACTCAATCCCACACACAGGTGTCGCCTTGGAGAAAGCTTCACCCAGAAAATATAAGATTGCCTGAGATATCTGACTGGGTTGAAAACAAGGCTACAAACCCAGAATTCACAGCCCCATTCACTTTGGATCCCATCGGAACATGGGAAAATGATAAAAAAGATTTAATCAACAAAACCTGACATATTGCATCATGCAAGTACACCGCGGACACAGCCACAATCAAGCGTACCTTGGCAGAATTAGACCACCTGGAAATAGATACTCTGAGATCTGGCTATAGCCCTAATTGGAGACGCAAATGGGCAGAAATTTCAGCCTAACTTAACAATCTCATCTTCGAACACCAACACAGAATCAAAGTATCAAACAAAGGTAAGTTCATAAAGGAAGGCAAATCCTGTTTGACATACTTTTTCTGCCAATTCCACTCCCGTGGAAACCAGCCCGCGTGCACACAGGTCCACAAGACCAAAGGCACCATGGCAACTGACCCTGAGGAGGTCAAGGCGGAAGTACACCGCTATTACACTGAATTATATCGCAATATGCCAACAGATCCACAAAAAATTAAAGAATTTATTCAAGCTGCCAAGATACAAAGTACACCACCAAATTACAATATACTATCCTTTATTACACAGGAGGAGCTTTGTGAAACAATTCGCGGTGCACCACATAGGAAATGCCCAGGGCCTGATGGGATACCCTACGAATTTTACAAAAAATATTTTCAACAAATTGCCCCCCTCCTATTGGCGTCAATGTACCAGAGTTCGTTGGAAACACGCCTATTACCAGGAGGCCATGAATCCTACGTTATAACCTTGTATAAAAAGGGAGACAAGTTGGACCTGGCCAACTGGCGCCCAATTGCACTCTCCAACACTGACACAAAAATTTTAACAAAAATTCTAGCAGCTAGATTAGGCGCAATTGCATCTGACGTCCTATCACCCAACCAGTTTGGCTTTATACTTGGGCGTTCAATATTAAACAAAATACACCCTGTTGTAAACATTTGCCAATCTAAAACAACTGGTGCCCTGGTCTTCTTGGATCAGGAAAATGCGTATGACCGTGTTAACTGGCCATACCTAAAAGAATGTCTACATGCCTTCAAACTCCCACCATGATTCATAAAATTGACGATGCTCCTCTTAGAATCTGCAACCATGGCTGTATGCGGCCCTGGATTCCTAACAAACAATATCAAACCACACAGAGGGCTCAAACAAGGGGATCCCCTCAGCCCACTGCTATACAATTTCAGCTTTGACCCGCTCCTCCGCATAACTGACTCACGTCTCATGGGGATAACCGCACAAGGACAACCAACAGTCAAGATACTGGCCTTTGCAGATGACTGCGTAGCAGGTGTAGCAAACAATGAAGATGCCCAACAGCTGGAACACACTCTAGAGGAATACTTCAAGGTGAGCAATGCATCGCTCAACAAAAGGAAGACAGAAATTATCCTCTTAGGCAAATACACAAACAATTGGGCCACAACATCAGAACCTCTCATCAACACTCAAAGAAAAAACCCAATTATTTTACCCTTTGCAACACCTCCCACCACCACTCCTGTCCGACACCTTGGAATCTGGCTAGAATCAGGGGGATATGCTAATGAGACAATGGAAAGTAACCTGTTATAACGGCTATCCAAACGCATAGCCTCCCTCAAGGGAAGAACCCCAGGACTAACAGGACGAGTTACAGTTGCTAACTCGCTCATCCTCCCAATACTGTGGTACCAGGCCCATGTGAAAGCCTTCTCACCTACCTTTATAACCTCAATTCGCGCGCTTATCCAGGGCTGGCTGTGGCTTGGCTCTCACTCTCCTATACGGATGGAAACACTATTTGGACCACGCTCAAGCGGAGGCATGGGACTAATAGATTTTGAGAGCCATGCCAATCACATCCTAGGTACCTGGATGAAGGAAATCCTTGCTCCAGACCTCCCGCAACATTGGTCCAGAGCAGCAAGGACTAACTAAGCACAGGCGCTCAAATTAACCAACCCACATAGTCCACCCAGACTACTTTCATACCTTGCCAAGCACCCTACTGCAACAGGTCCGCATGGAACCTCCCCTCATTTCAAACATATCCTCTGAACTATCCGCCGTATGGGATGGACCATAGAGAATATGGGTACTATACAGGGAAGGGGACGACCCAGCCCCCAATTCAAATTAAGAAACCCAGAAAACCACCCCCAGCGGTAAATGCTCGCAACAACCCCAAGCATAGCTAGGATAGAATACCTAGATATGCTGGACATTCCCTATGATTTAACCACACAGAAAGCAATGTGGAAAATGACACATCACCCACTCCACAGCCAAGGATAAGAGCAAACGCCTGGCGCTGTTTGAGAAGGACCTATAGGATGACGGACCGCTCCAACTCCCTCCACAAAACATGTGCAGTATGTGGAGAGGAGGGATCCCTACATCACCGCCTAGAAACATGCCCCCCAACCAAAGATATAGGGCAGGAAGTCGCACGCCTGCTTAAGATCCAAAACGAACAGGAATTCTCGATATCAAAAAGTATCTTCGCGCTCCAGATTGAGTCACCAATCCCATCTACCCTCCGCTCTCTAATAATACCCATTGCAATGTGAACAATACATACAATTGCATTAGATGCGTTCAAGAGCACGGTCCTAACCATTCATTGGATTATTAACAGATTTTTATGTCCACTTAAAAGAGCACTTCCAAGCCTGGCTCTATGGATATATGAGACTAAGACAAAAAGCGCTCATAGAATCATGGTTCCCACTCTGGTTCCTCCACACAGATCCTTTTCTTCACACCTGCTCCATAGTAGGGAAACCCCCTCGGAGTAGCACACCAACCCCCATAACTGGCAGTCCCGCTGGCAACAGGGGCAACTTGAGTATCCTGGGGTGCCCAATTTTTATATTTGTTAGTTATTCTCTTAGTTTCACATATATTCGGTAATGTCTGTCCCCTGGTCAGCTTACCTCGGTTAAATAAAAATAGCCCTCCCCTGATTTGTTCGCCCTCCCAGTCTCAGATGGGTCATTTATGTGAAGAAGGAAGACGTCAAACAGGTGTTCTAGTTCTTCTATCAGAAAGGCCACATGATGGCACCAATGTTACCACAAGAAAGGGAAAACCCCCCTCTAATTTGACTATGAATCAGTAGCAGTGACACCAAAGTTGGGAAAAAACGTTCCTCTATCCCTTAGCCAAGGAATGAATCCCACAGAACCTGACTGAGGTCATGGATATGAAGCGCCAGAAACAGTAGCTGGACGTCGCTTATAAGGAAGCATTGGCAAGGGAGGTGACCAAGCAACCCAAAGTGGATAATGAACCCTTCATAAACCCCGACCCTGAGGAATATGAGATGGATGACAAAATGGGCCCAGACCCAATTACTCTTCACCCATCACAAGCAGAGTGGACAGTCCATGAGGAGGTGCTCTGGCAGGAAGCCAGCCCCAAGAAATCGTCACAAATGAGGCAACCTATGCCAGCCCCTACAAATTCAGTAAGATGATGAATCAAAATTGGGTAAAAATTCAGCATGCAAACCATTGGCAAAAAAATCCTGTGATGAAGCCAAATCACCCCCTGCAGAGGCTACAATGCCAGAGTCAGCTGAACGCCCCCACAAATAAACCCAGACCAACCAAGAAGTCCAAGAAAGGGTTTGGTAAGAAATTTGTGAGTGTTGCTGCCACTCCTGTTGAGCTAAAGTGTCCGACACGCTCCTGACATTGAAGCTAAACCAGTTGCTGTGGTCAATTGACCAGAAGATGAGCATGGCTACAGAGTTTCCAGTGTGTAAGCTACCCGACAATAAAATCCCTGTTCCCACCAACTGCACCTGAAAAAGCACCACCTTCCCTGCGCTCTCCCTAAGCAACCCCAGATGCCAAAGCTCCAACTTCCATTTGTGACTCCATGCATAACCTGGAAACTCCCCAACCATCCTTAAACCCAAAGGGTTGGGTGACCAGAAATGATTATAGTGACTAAAAATACTTGGATGGCGAGAATTCAGACAAAATGGATAATATATATCATTTTAAATTGAATAATAATGTCAATTTAATTTATAATTTTGAAGACATAAGCCAGAAGCCAAAAAGAAAATAGCACCAAACTCAAACCGTGATGCAAAAAGCCACCCATGGTCCCTCCAGATCAGGTAACAAGCCCAATAATATGACCATGTTGCAATTGTTGCACTTAACAAGCAGCTCAACCTGGTATTTGTGGAGGAAGCGAATATCAGATGGATTTTAATGGCCACAGCCACTGAAAGCAAAACCGGAAAGAGCCTCCAAGTGGTACCAATGTACGCATCACTGAAGCCCCATAAAAACCAAAATTTTTAGAAAATTCATCAGAGGTATTAACCAAAGAAAAGATGGTCATAGCAGGAGACCTGAATTGTTGGATGAACGCGAGTTGGGATATATTTCTGACAAGTGAGCGCCCCAACTATAAGGCTGAGGATATGGTAGAGTACCTGGTCAAATCAGGGATGTGCCTTACAATCAATGAAGAGGATGACAACCCTGCTAACCTAAATAAGGTGGTCATATGATTCTAGTGAGGCACCACAGACAGGTTTGCACCTGGACTACGTGCTCATATCATCTGACCTCAAGCTGCTGATGTCTAATTTAGAAGTCAGTATAAACTCCAAGAGCAACCAAATGATCATCCATGTGGAGATCAACCTAGGCGAATCCCCAAGGACCCATGAGTGGCAGATCACACCAGCCATGCTGAGGGATGGGGAGTGGCGCTGAGCGATTAAACTGGCCTGGATCAACTGTTTGCTCATTTTTATTGGCATCCAAGACTTTATCCCCTGGACCAATGGATCTGAGTAAAAGAGATATAAAGCTTGACATCAAAAGGTACAAGAAAGCAAAGACCTGAAAATAAACTGCTACCATAAAGTATCTGAAGGAGGCCTTGTAGTGCCTAAAGCTTTCATGGTGGGACAGCAAAGACTTGTAAAGAAAGTATCAAATGACTCAAATTTGCTATCAGCATTAATGGAAAAACAGGATTTGGAACACAAGATTAAACACTACCTATTACTATCAAAGCATGTTGGGGACGATGAACAACGAGGGCCTGGATTTCCTCAAGAAAATCCGCTCTAAAAGCCAAGACTCGCAAGGTGGAAACCCAATCAGACGAAGTATCATCTGATTCTGCATCAATCAAGAGTGCAATGAAAGTTTCTATGTGAATTATTCCAATACTGTGAGATGAGCGCTGCTACAACTGACGCCCTAATGAACCTGGACAAGCTTGCACTTGGGGCATGCTCCCCAAATGATGCCCAAATGTTACTTTTCATAATCACAATTGAGGAAGTTAAGAGCAAGTTGAAGAAGTCACCAAAGAGATAATCCCTGTGCCCCAACAATATGTGCGCAGTAATTACAGCGCTTTTTCACAGCCACATAGCAAAGGAGCTTGCCACCCTTTTCAACTCATGCCTGCAAACTGGACGCCAGCTCCCTGGGGGCCAAGACCTGAATTGTACTTCTGTATTAGAAGGGGCTCCAACAGCAATTTAGAAGCTGTTGCTCAATTGCCTTGTTGACCGCTGAGTACTAGCTCCTAATGTGAACTTTATCAAACAGGATTATGGCAGCCACCCTGCATACCCTCCATTAGGCCCAAAATGGGTTCATTAAGGACACACTATCTGGGACAGTATTGAAGCAATCCAGAACGTGTTACAGGACATATGAGGATCTATGCAGGTCTATCTCATGTTTCTTGCTTTGAGAAGGCCTATAATCAGGTAGTGTGGCTCTTCTTTCATGCAGCGTTGAAGGCGGTGGGTATCCCCAATGCTTTCTGCTCTTGGATCTTGATGCTGTATTAAGTCTGACAGCCAAGGTGATTATTTCTGATGGCCTTACCAACAAAATTTAATTGTCCAGGGTCTCCACCAAGGTGATTCTATGTCACTAATCCTGCTTAACTTTGCTGCCAACATTTTCCTGGCAGCAGCAAACGCGAAATTTCAGGGCCTAGTCCATCTCACCCAGTGGCCACTGAAAATGCAAGCCTTAGTTGATGATACTGTAGTTGGGATCAACTCTCCAACTAACATTCAGGGCACTAGAGAGCTCCTGACCCTATAAAAGTCAGCATCAAATGTGAAGATTAACTTGGACAAAACTGCCATAATGAGGATCAGTGTCCTCAATTTTAGCCCATCTTCTGACATAGCACTGATCAGAACATGCAAATGATCCACTACCTCGGGATTATTTTTAACAATAAGGGTCTAGTGGTACTTGAAACCAAACAAGAGATATTGTCAAGTCTGTCAAAATATATGGCCTGCTGGAAACATGTGCGCCCCAATCTCAAGGAAAAAAACGCTGGATGTAAATGTCTTAATCTTCTCCAAACTCTGGTATGTAGCCCACGTGCTGCCCATGAGCCTGAACCTAGAGAAGAAAATTAAGATCCTGCTTTTCATCTTCCTCTAATTCAAGGCAAAAGCTGGCCAATTGCCCTTGGCGCCCTGTTCAAGACAAAGCGTGAAGGGAGAATGGCCTTGATTGATTTTAGTCCCACACCCAGAAGATATGGGATAAGTCCTTCCTCTGACTCATACAGACGCACATGCACTGCCTGAACCTTGCGTGTAATATTAACTGGGAAAGAACTCAGGGCCTTAAGGAGCTGGTCTTCTCTCACTACTTGCAGGTGTGGATAACGTCTCGCCCCAGAATACCTGCCTGACTTGAAAACTCTTACTACTGGCGTTTGTGCAATCAGGAAGTGTGGCTTGATGGTTATTCATTCGAAGCTTCAGCTCTTGCAGACCAGATTTGTATGGATGTCAAATAATCATAATTTTCAATGAGTTTTGAAACTACCTGGGAGGAATGTAATTGAATCAGCCACAAATTTTCAAGTAAGACAATTAGATTCCTTCATTTTGACTGATCAATTATGGCAAACTTCTCACAAAACCTGGACGCAATCACTCTGTTTGACCCCAAATATTAAATGATTGGGTGGCTGAAGGCCACGATACTCACTACCCACTTAAGGTGTTAATTTTGGGCCTGAACACAACTAGTTACATCAATGCACAAATCAGTCACCTGGTGAATCCTACACTGCACGTTCATTCTGGAAACTATAGCAGACCAGACTACCTGCACAAGGACTGCCCCATTTGCACAAAACTGGAAGCAGATATTTGCCACTAATATTAAAAAGCGTCATTTTTCACAAAGCTGGTATATAATGAGGTCCCTCCTGTAAGACGGTCAATCACTAATGGAGATGCACCCATCACAGGAACTGTTTTTTGCGTCAACCCTGAGAACATCCCCAATACAGCTACATGCTTTCCTCTACCAACATTGTATATTATCAGGGAAACAGGAGCGCAGGAGGTCGCGGAAGGCAAAGCACCAGGTAAAGGTGTAACAACAAGGCCAAGTGACCCAACAGAATGAAAAAACATTTCAGTTGCTCTGGATTATGTTTCCATTTAAGCTTGGTGAGCAAAAAGCACATTAAACTGGCCACAACCATCAATTACAAGAGTCTCTGAGAGTTGGGAAATTTGGCGTAAGAATTAGGGCGAAAAACACGAAATAAGATGTGACAGAGTCAGCAGAATAGGCCGCGGAGTGGGTAAGGGGTTCGCGTCCCACTGGGGAGCCAAACCAGAGCAGGAAATGGACTCCAGCCATCAATGAACTTCTAACTGAGATATTCTCTGAAAAATGATCAGAAAGTAATTGAAAACTTTCACAAAAATCCCTAGACTTTATTAACGTTATCTGAGTATCAGAGAAAAGCAAAGTCCTTCCTCAGATGGGGTCTAAATTTTAAAAGGAATATTTGTGATGATTAGCCAGTGATTAGAAATTACTGTGCAATTAATGAAATCTGATCTGAGTTATAAAATTTACTTTTTGACAAAATAAAAATTTAAAATTTGGCTGTTAAAAACTGGGCTCCCACTGATAGTTCCCAGTTTTTAATTGCACAGGTTTGGTATTATGTACAATTCATATTGCTTGATATATATATGAGCAATAATATGACAACTATTATCTATAGTTGAATTAATTGAACCAGATGCGGTCCAACACTAAGCTTAAGAAAAATCCATGAAATACTGATTATGTTGACAATTAAGGACTTCTTCCCTATCTCAGCTGAACTTAATCCACTTTCAGATTTCAGGGAGCCAGCCTTATTTCTAATCACGCTGAGTCAGTAGAGATACATGTAAAAGGCCTGCTTCTCTTCTATGGAAATCCAAACCTTACTCTTTATCAAACAAAAGAATCAACAATTTTTATTAAACAATAAACATGGAAGATGAATATATATTAAAAAATAGAACATTTTCTATCTGTTTTATCAATATAAAATGCAAGGGAATTTATAGGGGGAATTTAATGCCCAACTCCTTGGTTGGCGCCTCACCCATGAAATGGCAACAGTTGCCGTTAAGTTTCCCTATGTAATCTATACTGACGATGATCATCATTATTGGGTTAAGGATTCCTCCATCAGACATCCTAGAGACCTGAAAACAGAAAGAGCCAGAAAATGTGTCCCTAATGTTCCCACTCAATCACAGCAAACCAGCCATATTTGGCTTAGCAACCTGCTTAGATAATAAGACTCTTTACCCATTATAGCAGGTTGCAAACCAAACTATTGGTTTGCTAGTAGCAGGCGGCATGACTCGCTTTAAAACTGCTTTTTAATTACCAATCAGTCGGTGATAAAGCCCAACTAATCCCAATTGTTATACCTGATAGTTGATCAACGATTAACTATCAGATGCCTCAATTTCGTTGGCAACTCTGCACAACAAGATCTTAAGCATTTGCACAGATTGATCACCATTGGATCCAAACTCAGTTGATTATACAAATTCCTCACACTTTATCAACCTAAAATCAAGGTCAACTGATATCTGATTCATTTACTAGTGGGACTTATCCCCTAGCAAACCAGCAGATAACCTAGAAATCTGTAAAGGTGGGAAAAAATTTCAAAACATCCCCCTTCATGTCTAGATTTCCAGTGAGAATAAGATCAGGACAGGAGAATTCTATCTTGGACTAAGATGAATACTTCTTAGTTTCCAGCGGAGCACAGCCATTATGCACTCAACGCTGCTCAGGACAACCTTCATCCTGTGGTTCAATTCCTTTTCTTTGGTGCTACTAACTCCTCAGAGCGCGGTCCCCATGACCCACTGCTGTGCCAGTATAGTCAGTTTATTCATATTGATGCTAATTCCAGAAAGCTGGTTTTCACCAGTCAGGGCATATGACCCTTTGTCATATTCAGGATTTTGGTTTGGTGTCCTTGTTTCCCTGATCTCCCTCCTCATCCTTGACAGGAGGTTACTACTGTCAATGTCTTTCTCGTGGCAAAAATAAGAATCTAAAATATACTTACTTTTGTATCTTTTCTCTTAATAACTTTTTTTGCTCATATCATTATTCCTTTTCTTTTTTGAAGAGCTAATTTCACAAATTAGAGATTGATTGCAAAAAAATAGAATAAATTAGAGCTTAATATACACTGAATTGAATAATGTCAGCCATTAGAAAAGGTCTGACATCCCCCTCTTTCATCCAGCTCATATGTCAAATTCTAACTCTTGGTACCATCAATACCTTGGCAACCTTTCTGCCTAAGATGCCTGTCTCTTCTGATTGATGAGTCATTCTGATCGGAGAATTCTTTTTTTGGTCCCCATAGGACCCATACTCTAAGTCAAGCTCTTGTAGGTAGTCCTTCCACTGAACTACCAGAATCTGTATCCAATCCTGATGAAACTAGAATAGTGACCATCTTAAACAAATTGCGGCCAATTCAACTCCTCCATTGGTTCCCAGATTGGACTTTGATACTCTGCTAGATTTGGCTCCTTTTGTAGATAATCCCATTATAATCATTGAGCCTCTTGAAGCAATGCCATCCAATATCAGTCAGTCATTTTGTGCTGGCTCAGATTTGCTTCCAGAGTTCCTTTTTTGGCTCAGCCAATATTACAAACCATCTCATCTAGTACTAAAAAAAAATATTACAAACCATCTTTTCTATTGACTAAAATAACTATTGGATATTGCAAAAACTTTGGGCTCCCCTATGCATAATTAAGGAACCGTGTAACCAAGGCCCTCTCTAAAGCTCTGAAAGCCTCAAATCTTTTAATCATCTTAGATTGAGACGTTGCAGCCTACGCTCTTCATTTTGTGGGCCAAGTTTTTCAAAGTTGGACCACAAAGCTTCCAGCCTCCCCCAATTTCCATTGTTCATTCTGCTTCAAATTCTAAAAAGCCTGTAGTTATCATCTTCATGATGCCATTCACTCTTTGCACAACTACCTCATCTCTGGCGCTTTGCATAGCTATCTCCATCTCATGGCCCTAATTTGGGTATGATTTGGCAACCTCCATCTAGTATCCCTTTCTCTATGCCAGTCCACATGTCCAACGTTCTTGATGAAGCTTGTTGGCAGGCACTCAAGACTAATCTTTTGGCTTGATTGCCATATGAGGCTATTTGAGCTATTCGCTGACTGCATCTTTCTTTTCTGTTGCTTACCTCCCTTATCCAGAGTATCGCATTTGGCAAGTACTGACATCTCAATTTCTTTTCCCCTTGTCACGTTCTCTAAGGGTTCAACTTCTACTCAACAAACATGGCTTTGAGTAGGTTTAGCCCTTGCTAGCATTCAATCTCAATTAGATTTTGACAGTATATAACCCTACTGTCATAAATCCTTTATCCCCAAGCGGCAACATATGCAAAAACATCCCCAAGTTGATGATAAAGAATAAAAAAGTATTAATTATATGTTTCTTTATTTTTTATTTTTACTATGAGATATAAAATTCTTATTGCATTTTTCTTATCTTTTTATGGGACATGACCTTTACTCAGTTCAGCGGTCCATCTTTTTATTTATTATTCCCCCAAACTGATTCATAGGTATACTATGACCTACCAATTTTCATGGTTCAGAGGTCTTATTAATTAAGACAACCATTTATTTTGGCTCAGAGGTCCTTTTTTGGGACTTAACCAAAAATTTTCAGGACATAACCAACTCAATAGTTCAGTATTCCTTTGGGAACACTCTTATTTATTCTTTTTCTTGGATCCAATGCTTTAAGTACCTAGAATTGACCCTGTTAACGATTCTTCCTCCATGAGTTTCTTGATGAAAGATGCATCCATCGCCATCCTGGCAATAATCTTAAACAGACCAACAACAGCGCATCTAGCTTATTTCTTCTACCAAAGCCATGAATGTCACAATAGGATACCCTATCACCTACATGGTATTTGGATAAGGCCATTCAGTTCTTATTGTCCGTTGTCTTGGCCTTGATCTTTTTTAAGGTCTTTTTTTTAGTACTAGATGGTCCCAATTTTAAGGTCTTATTGAATGTTTCCAACTGCATTTTGATCAGTCAATTTGAAAGTCAGATCAAGTACTGCTCAGTGATCATCCCCAATGTTGGTTCAACCATCAAATATAGAATTGGTGGTAATGCAGCCTTTCTTCTGTACAACAATTTAAACAGCGTTTTTCCAGTCGCAATATGGTGACTAATGTTGTATGCAAATGTCACCAAAATGAGATAGGTTCTCATGCTAAATTTTCAGTGACCAACTTCCTCACCGTCATGGCCAGAGTTCCATTTACTTGTTCTACCAGTCTGTCTGTCTCCAGCCAGTACTGGCATGACTCCTCTGATCCTTATTATTTCATTTAATCTTAGGATCACGTGAGATGTGAAATTTGTTCCATTATTGCTCAACAAGACTTGAGGGCATCCAAGGCAATAATCAGACTTGATCCAGGATAAACCGTTTGAACTTGTCACGTCTAATTTTGCCAGGACCTTTGTCTCAACCCATCTAGTCAGATGATCAATCACAACTAAGTAATTTGACTCCCCCTGCACTCAAAGTCAGTGGTCCCATCTCAGTAAGAGTCCCAAAATCATGGTATTTTAACAATTCCGCTGTGGGGATAATATGGACGAATGTGACAATCTGATTTTTCTCAATCTTAATCAGTTTTTACTCAAATTCACCAGGAGAACTCAGATTTCTCCATGTCCCGGCATCACTATCCCAGGCGCCACCCATGGCTCTATTCTTGACTTCTTCTATGGACTGCTGGCCTAACCAACCAAAGCTCATGTATTTCCAAAGTCAATCCTGTATTGACTTGTCAAGAAATTTAATATGACTGTACAATAAGTCACCTATACAGCGGCCCATATTTATGAGTTAATGTGAGCCTTAAGATTGAGCAGAAGATGAAATAATTGTGAAGCATATCAATCAAAGTACCAATAATTTGACCAATTGATGTAATTTCGCTGAAAATTTTGAGATATAACGGAAACTCCTGAAATGTAAAAATAGGAGATTAACAAGTGGAAGAGTTGGAATCAACTAAGAATACTGATAATAAGAGTTGAGTTTCTTGAGAAGGGTAAAGTTTTTAGTAGTCTGCAGAGGTATTCTGTGATTTTATATGTATTATAAAAGCGTCAGTCAGGGTGTAGCTCCATATTTTATATTGGTCTTTATTAAGGATTAGCTATCTGCATATCATCCATTCCATTGCTCAGTGGTAAGTATTCTGTGCAACCAGCTCGGCGGATTTAGTCAAAACTGCCAGAAGCAAACAGTGGTGCTCAATAAAAGGGGCCACTTTTTAACTGTAGTATAACGGCACTAGGGCATCATGGTGAGTCCTCACTCTTTACGCCAAAATTTAATCATATTTTACGCCCAATATTCTGGGGAAACAATGGAGTCATCTAATGAAGAACTAGAACTATTCAAGGTGATGGAACCAGGGGACAAGAATACTATAATGGAACTGAAGTTGGGTGCTTATCCTGCGTTGGAGTTAGATCAACAGGGAAGTTCTACTAATGTGACCCCTCAGAAACTGTGGGGTAGTATGAAATGGCTCTTTCAGGGCTACCATCTCTATAAAGATGATGTGGGGGAGCATGCTTTGAGTTTTTTATAACCAACAGGACCAAAAAATCTCATTACAAGTTGTATATGTCTTACCTCAACGCTACCACCATGGGGTTGTCTCACTGACTCAGTACGCATGGAGATGGGGTTTATTTGGTTGCATAATTCAGACTTCAATACACCAAATACTGTGTGTGTTGGCCCATCATAACATTGAGATTGGCAATGTTACGCGTTTTACACAGGCACAGCTGAATGACACTCACTTCTTACTTAAATGACGTAATCACTCTTTCTCAGAGATTCAGGGGGAGTTAGTGCACGCAGAAAATCGTGTCATGGACGTCTACCATCATCTTGATGAGGTAGTACCGTGGTTGAATCATGAGTTACCCCAAGTAATAAGAGAATTGTTAGACCGACGCAGGTTTTCAGTGAAATGGATCCAGGACATTATGACGCTGAGTAATAACACAAATTATATTATAGTGGAAATGAAGGAATGTTCAGAAGGGATCAAAATGGCAGTGGCTCAGACTAGGGACCTGGTTAACCTGTTAGAGCAGCCGAAGACTGATTATGCCAACACCATGGACCTTGAATTTAGACAACTTTGTGCTGAGTGGAGTAACCAGCAGATAGTCGACCATTTGTTTAGCTTTTTTAACAACAGCAGAATACAGCCAGTTGCTGAGTCAGATTAATCAGTTAATGAGTTCCAGTCAGGTGGCTTGGGCCCAAACCATTACTCTTCCATTCATTAAGATGGTTGAGTATGCTGATATGCAAGTACGCTTAGATAATCTTTGACAGTCCGAAGAGGAGTTGGTGCATTAATGGGCCATTACAGTCAATCAAGTAGTTGAGGTGAACTGACAATTGCGACACCAGATGACAGAATGTGAGAATGCAGGGCACCTTAGAGGATGTCCTCTCACGACTTTATGCAAAGGAGTGTAAGCTGGACACAGAGCAGGAAAACTGCCAAAAATCACAGAATGAATTGGAAGCATTACAAGAGGGGGTGCATGGCAGGAGGTGTCAGTGCTATTTGGTCAAAGATGAGAAGATGATCAAAAACATTTTTCTGAACAGACTGGGGAAGTAAATAAGGGTGCAGTCAGCAGTGGGTCTGGAGAAGAAAGCTATGGATCATCCAGCGAGTACCCCCCATGGGTTGTGGCAGTCCTACCCAGTAATCCAACCCCTTCCCAGTCTACTTTGGCAGATTCACATCATTCCTTGAGACCTTATTCTTACCCCCAAGGGGATACTCCTCTTGGCTGATCTACACCTATCCCTTCTATTTTCCAAGTCTGAAGCATGGAGCAGGGTGATTTTGTTTGGATTGACAATTTACTACCTTTCAGTTGTGATGGGAACATAAACGGATATTTTAAATGGTTCAAATTTGCTGTGGAAGGAGCATCAGATTGGCAGAAATAATAACTGTTGCTATCCGCTCTGGATGGTGAGAGCGCTAAACAGATCATCTGTTACCTCTAGAGTATTTCTGTAACGTATCAAGAGGTGAAGAAGACTGTTCTCCATCTGTTTGGGGGCAAGGAAAAGATGGCGCAGCACAAGGCTGAATTCCTGTCAATCTAGTTCCATAAGAATGAGTCCCTGGTGGAGTTTGCAGAACATTAATGACTGAAGCTCATGTGCTAGTCGGAGAAAATATTTCAAACAACGAGGATGTAGGCATAGCCATGATGGCGGCGGTCAAACCATATCATGAGCTGTATAATGCTATGACTCACATACTGCACGAAGATGAGGGGCTTCTACAAGTCATTAATGCTTTATGCCATATCTCAGCCATGTTCAGTGCTCCCAGTGTGGAGCGGAAGGCCCATGCTATCATCGCCACATTCTCATCCAGAAATGGACCACAAAGACCCAGTTATAATCTCTGGATAATATTCAGCCACCCAATATGTCAGCTGATCCCTTCCGCCCTTCTTATGCACCACTAGCTTGCCCCTGGCCTAATTACAATCCTTCGTTTAACTTTTGACCTGGCCCTTCAGGTGTGAACTATAGATGGGTGACATTTATGAATGAATGTTTTTATGTGGTCAAAAAGGAATTATGCGTCCAACTGTCCAGGCAACCAGCATGTTTATGCACCGCCATCTGTTTTGATTGAGCAGGGAAAAGCTCAAGTGGAGTAGAGACGAGACACTTTAACTCCACTAAATAAAAATTACCTGCTCTGAAGATTCCTGTCAGCGTTACAGTTTTTTAGACTGTTGCTGAGGTCTGAAGGTAGCTCAAAGCTGCAAATTACAAAAATGAGCCAAAAAAAGAATGGAAGATTGGATAGAATACTGAATAATTTATTAGGATTAAAAGGTGTCAATATTTATAGGGTGTGTGGGGACACGGTGCCTCAAGGATCTTTGTGGCCCCATCCGTTCAGGATCTTTCATGGCCTTCTGGGTTGACTGCCAGTTTGACACCCTCAATATATTTCGCCACCTCCTTGAAAGGATCGATGGGAACTCCGCCCTATGTGACTCAGGAATTGGGGATGAGAATTCTGAAGTTGTCTCCATTTGGATAGGTTTAAGAGTCAATCTATTATAACTCAATTAAGAAGTGGGGAATTCAATTTGTTCTTCATCTCGAATCCTGACAATGCCCCCTCAAGATCCTGTCAGAGGGGGTATAAGGCTGAAGGAACCAGCCATGCACCCAATTGACCACGGTCCCCTGGTTGACATTGTCAATGGAGTACTCTGACTTCACCTTATGAATGTCCTTATATGGTCCAGACCAAAGAACGTCTAGCTTATTCTCTCAGCCTCCAAGTCGATGGTGATAGAAGAGAACAAGGTCACCTAATTAAAAATTGGTAAGGAGGGTCAGCAGAGATTAAATAGGGATGTCTCTCTTCCTGTAGTGGTGACAATGCCTTGTGTGGCTAGGGCTTGAAGCCGGACAATTTTTTTGGCTAAGGCCCTCATACAAATTTGGTGTTTTCAGGTGTGGAGGTCTCGAGCAATGGCTGGATGCTACTTGGTAGCTGAGGTGCTCTCCCATATAGGGCTTCAGATGGGGGCATCTTGATGACTTTGCGGCAGCTTACCTTGTAGGCAAGCAAAGCGCTGTGTAGATAGTAGTTCCAACGGGCAGGATCTGAGGTGGCTAACTTCTATAAAATGGAAATAAGAGTTCTGTTAGCGCGTTCTACCACTCCATTATTTGATGTGTGATAAGGGGCAGCGAAACTCTGGGTAGTGCCAAATAGTGAGGTAAGTTCTTGTACTTCCTGTGAAGTGAAATTCAACCCGTTATCCAAAAGTAAGGTTTGGGGCACCCATTCTGTGTGAAAATGGATCAAACAAGGAAGAGAGCTGTGGCTTTGGCAGTGGCAGCTGGGACCAAAAATCGCTTCAACTCACTTGGTTAAGTGGTCCACAGCTAGAATAGTATACTTATGGCCATGTAACCCAGTGGGAAAAGGGCCCACCACATCAATGCTAACAACCTTGAAGGACCCAGTCGGGGCGATGAATGAGTGTTGAAATTGAGGATAGGCTCAGTCTTGGAATAACAAGTCATACTTGCCTCCAAGATCTCTTGGATGGTTTCCATCATTTTGTCCCAGTAACATCGTGACTTCAGCCATTCATGAGTCTTCTTAACTGCCCCATATCCCACAGTAGAATGGCCCTCTAAAATAACATCAGTTCATGAAAATGAGAAGACATAAGAAAGTCACTTCTTATTGCCCTTCTTGTAGTGAAGCCCATCCTTAATTTGAGTGTTTAAGTCATCCTTCGGAGTTCAGCCTGGACCTCAGGAGTTTCCAATTTCCATCGTTCAGGTCGACCTATTAGATCGTACAGCCAGTCCTCCTCAGGAATCAAAACTGCTAGCACTGGAATCCTGGAGAGGCCGTCAGCGTTTTGATGAATTGTGCCTGCACGATGGACAATGGTGAAATCATAGCTCTTCAGTCATAAAGCCCACCTTGATAATCATCCATCTGGGTCCTTCATTTGCTGGAGTACCAGAGTGAGGAGTGTTCTGTAACAATGGTAAAGTGAGTACTATAGAGATAAAGCTGGAAATGTTTGATGGCTAGAAAGACAGCCAGGCACACCCTCTTAGTAACGCTGTAGTTCCGTTCAGATTCACTCAGTGTCTTAGTAAAATAGGCCACAGGATGGTCGACTTGGTCTTCATCATGTTGGGCTAGGATAGCCCCGATGGCAACATCACTTGCATCAATAAACAACAAGAAGGGTTGGTCAAAGCATGGATGGACTAGAATGGGTTTAGTACATATAGAAGTTCTCAAGGCATAAAAAGCCTGTTCTTGTTCAGGACGTCATTTAAATGGCACATTCTTCTGTAAAAGGTAGAAGAGTGGCTCATCTAGGTCAGAAAAACAGGGGATAAACTGATGATAATAGCCCACCATACCTAGTAATACCTGGATGTCCCTTAAGCTTTTGGGCGTGACATTCTCTCTATGGCGTCGACCTTGTCCAATATAGGCTGGATGCCATCCTTATAGCATTGTGTCCCAGGAATTTCAGTTTTAATTGGAAGAAAGAGCATTTCAAATTTTTAAGCTTTATAGAAGACTTTAGAGCCAATTAAAGACTTCACTGAGATTCTCGATGTGTCCATTAAAGGTTTGTGAGAAAACAGTACTGTCCTCTATATAGAGGACGCATGAAAGCTTCAAGTCCCCAAGGATACCATCCATGGCACATTGCAAAGTGGAAGGAGCGTTACAAGAACCCTGATCATCCTTGTGAGCTTGAATAATTCTTCATTGGCTAAGAGAGTGCACATGGCTCAATCTTCAGAGGTGAGCTCAACTTGCCAATATCTGCTAGCAAGGTCCATGTCAGAAAAGTACTGAGATTTGGCAAGCAGACAGAGAGGATCATCAATTCGGGGCAGAGGATAACTGTCCTTCTTGGTGACGGAGTTGAGTCACCAGTAGTCTATCACCACCTGGTGGCTGCTGTCCTTCTTCAGAACCAGCAGAAGAGGGGAGGCTCAAGAGCTGCGCAATGGTGCCAGGAGTCCTGCGTGGAGTAGTTGTTTGAGTTCCACTGTCACCTGGGCTCTTTAACCTTTCTTTTTTGGTAAGTTCTGGATTTGAAGGGTGGAGCGTCTCCCAGTTTCCACTTGATGTAGATTTCCGTTCATTCTTCTAAAGTAGTAGGTCAAGGCAAAATAGGTCCAAATACTTTTCCAACAACCCTTGAACAATATGTTGTTGGTCATCAAGAGGCCCTTGCTGATATTGGTGTTGACCAGGCTGACCAAAGGAGGTGGCTCTAAGCCAAAATCTCTTAAGTCCCCAAAGCTTCAGACATCAGCAATGGCCTCCACTGGTAGAAGGTGGACATAGGCGACAGGACTGTTTGGACCCACTATTTTGGGGTTGTCAGTAAAGTTGGCCAACAACATTGATATAGATATGGCATAAGCTGGATTTAGGATCCCCATGCAGGTTAGCACCTCTTTTGTGGATGGGTTGTCTATGCCTCGGATTTCCAATAGGTATCAAAGGGGATGTTGACATGGACCTGGGTGTCATCAAGGAATTGGGACTTCAGAGGTATTGTAGTTGCCCTAGGTAAGTAGATCGACATGCCCTCTTGCCCATCAACAGCAGGAGGGGACAATCGGACTCAGGAGCCCCTAATGTGATATTTGAGCTAATCAATTCAGCCTTCACTCTCCAGTAAAAAGGCTCAGTCTTTGACTTTGGTCTTAGAATCATGAGAGGTCTCGAAGATCAGAGGGACCCAATGCCCTAGTAGGGATAGAAAGCCGCCATCATAATAGTGTACTGCTAAATAGTCTCAAAGGAACTGAGTCCCAAGGAGCAGGTCATAGCTGGGGCTATCTATAGCAACAGCGGGGGTGTTTAAAGCAAGATTTTCGAACCATAACGGTAGATAGGAATAAGCCCCTATAGATCAGGTACATTGCGGGACAGCCATGCCATGCTCCATAGAGTATGGCAAATCTGAAGTGAAATTGATGCGCTTCATTAACTTGGATGATATGACGTTCATGGGGGAGCTACTGTCAACTATGGCAAGGACTGGAATTTTATGAACTTAAACTGTGACATGACTAACCAGACTTCTGAAGTGGGTCATTATTGTAAGGACCATGGGAGTGTCATCAGAAGAAGAGTAAGTATCATCAATTTCTTTATTATCATTGAATACAAAACTTATTCTCCAGGTAAGATAGCTCCAAGCTTGTTCAAGGTTATGGAGGATTCTTGAGGCTGGGTAGGGATGTCAGCATGGAGCGCCTCGTCCTTCATGCTGACAGCCCTTTTCCCGCCTCCTTGGAAAGTTGTTTCCAGTAGGTCTTGGCACTGTGTCTGAAACTGTTGCAGAAAGTGCATCAAGGTCAAGGATTCTTTTGGTTTTTGATCACATGGACTCTAGGACGGTTAAAGGGGCCTATAGATGTAGCCTTAAAGTGTAGAGGCGATGCAGGGATATCGTTAAGTGCTTCCTTGATCTCCTGGATACAGGTAAATTCATTCTTCTGCCCAATCATATGCATTTGAGCCTCAGGGTAAATTCAAATGCAGAAATGACAGTGGTAATAGCATCATCCAGGGTGATATGATTTGTTGTCACTAACGGTTGTGCTTAGCATAAAAATAGCTGTCAAACTCCATAAGCTTTCTCCTTTATTCAGTTGGATACCCATGAACGCCTGTTTTTGGTTGGCCAGGGTTTAATTGCTGCTGTACTCATGGATTAAGGCTGTACAGACCTGTTCCCAGGTGTTGCACTCCTTTAAATGGGGGGTCATGATCTCCCAGGCAGTGCTATCTAGGTAGGAGTGGATATGCTTTACCTTATGATGGTCGGTGGCCTCCTCCATGAAGCTCCCATATGTGTACAGAAAGGAGGCAATGCTCTCCTGGACGGGGTGAAACTTTCTTTAAAACTATGTTTAAAGTTAGTTACAAGAGGAGTGGAGAGGGTGTTAACACCAGGGATGGGCGCTGGCTCTAAGATCTCAGTCTCCACATAGTTGCAGGGGGCCTGCTGGTCTAGCTGTCAACCATAGGCCCTCAAGGTCCTCTTGGATATCATCTAAATTTTGGTTTAAGGAGGAAATGTAAGACTTATCTGCGACTTGTTCCTTTAGGGATTGAATGTCGGCACCCTGAAGGTGAAGCTGGTTTTGAGGTTAGTTAAATGGGTTTTAAACCCTTGACAAGTTTGTTTGAGCTGAGAGATGCGAGTATCAGTAAGCTTTGTGAAGGCACTGAAGTTGTCCATTTCGTCTGACAGTGCTTCAATGGAGACCCTATGGTCGAGGGGGACTCCATCCACTCGGAGTTTGCATCCCTGAGCTACATTCCAAATTTGATTGCATAGGGCAGCCAAGGCTTTATCACATCCTTCCACCATGGGTCTTCAAGGCTATCAGGGGTAAGAGATGAGGGACCTGGGGGCCTGGGAGGTCCATGGGACCCTCTGGTCCTTTGGGTCCTTCACACCCTTCAGGGCCTTCAGGAACCTAGGACCTACAGGACCTTCACTCCTTGAGTAGTAGTCATTGAGTCCAGCTCCTGATAGTGTTGTTACATGGCCTGTACCAGATCCACAACTTGGGTGAGGTGCTGATTCCAAGTCGCCTCAAGAAGTTAGACGTTCTGATGCAGCTGGTCCTCAAGATAGCCAGAGATCCCGCTATCTAACACCACAATTTGATCTCAAACCTTATCGATCAGCCGTCAGTTATCAATAATGGCTCATGGTTGTCATACCAAAGGAGGAGGCAGTGTTATAGAAATCAATTATGTGAGAGTTCAGGCCTGGGTGAGCTCCAGTTGTTGAGAGACTTCTTGATGGTGCAACTCAACTAGTTGGAGTAGATGATGAATAGTTGGGTGAACAAAGTTGCGAAGATAGTGTTTGGAACCCAGGGCAAGTTCTCCTGCTGGCAGCTGGGCCGAGTCATAGAGGTACTGCATGGTAGAGGGAACGGAAGAGGCACAGGAGCGGCAGAAGCGAACACCAACAGAGTAGAAGCCATTAGAGATTGTTGGACAACATTGTTAAGGTTCTCATACTGAAGTTGGTACTGACTTCCATTGGTAGAGGGCAGGGAGAACTGAAATGTGGCCTAGAATTCTAACCTCTTAGGCTGAAAGGGTGGTATTTCATATTGTGAGGTACTAACCCATTGAGCAACGCTTCTCAACTGACCAGAAGATTGGACTTCAGGGCTTCTAGTATTCTCCATTGCTTGTGATAGACGTTTTCACCTAAGACAGTTTGGAGCCTCTTGTAGTGAGCACCACATTTGTCAGCTTTACAGTTCTTTAGACTGTTGAAAAAGTCCAAAAGTGACTCAAAGCTGCAAATTCGTAAAAATGGGTCAAAAACAGAACAGAAAGTTGGATATTACTAAATAATTTTTTAGATTATAAGGTGTCAATATCTATAGGGTGCATGGGGACACGGTGCCTCATGGATCTTTGTAGCCTCTTCCATTCAGGATCTTTCATGGCCTTCTGTATTGACCGCCAGTTTAGCATTCTCAAAGTATTTTGCCTCCCCCATGACAAGATCGGTGGAACCTCCGCCCCAAGTGACTCAGGGATTGGGGATGAGAACCCTGAAGTCATCTCTGTTTGGATAGGTTCAAGAGTCAATTCGTTATGGATCAATTTGGAAGTGGGGAATTCGATTTTTTCCTTATCTCAAATCCTGACAGTTCCTATGAGTCTCTTTGTGTCATTCTAGGTACTCAACCCAATGACTTATTATATCAACAGCTTCTACATGATACCACAGCCTCAATTCAAGAGAGCAACCATCACCCTTAAGGCTCTGAGTTCTACCGAGATGTGCAAAAGCCAAATGCTTAGAAAATCCTTGAGAAAAATGGCATGAGTGATGTTGGACCCTCAAAGAACATCACCTCACTAGTGGGGGCTAAAATAGCCTTTCTAGTAGAAAAGATCGCTCAGGAGTATTCTCATATCAGTGTGGGTATAGTCACTCTTTTGGTAACAAAAGCCCTTGGACGTTCATATAATAAACACCAATGGTTCTTCTTATTTTGGAGTGTACTACTGTGATATTTTTGTTCAGAACGCGGAAAAATTCTAGCTATTATTGATATTGGGGCCCCAGTTAATATAATCTCCACTAATCTCATAGCTAAACTTCCGCTGAAGTCTGATGTGGAACACAGAGTAGTTTATGGAACCGCGGAGGCACAGAGCACTGTGTCATAAGGAGCTTACGGCGCGTTACCCCTGAGGTTCTGTTCAGTCAGTGCTTCCACCCCAGAAGAGTTATACCTAATAATATTTATGAAATGTTGATAAGGGCCGCATGCATGCAGTAATTTGGGGCAGTGATCAATATGGCGGAAGAAAACATTAGTATCTTGGGACTACAGATCCTCATTTACTTTACCTCTAGCAGAGTCCCAATGGACCCAATCCACTCTAGTCAGATCAATTTGGCACATAGTGATAAGGTGATTCCTGTCCAATTTCGGTGGATGAAGTGGAAGACCAGAGCCACCCCCAACCAGATCTACAAGTACAAAGGTATTACATTATGATTTGAGATCACTGTAAGCATACCATCTGGGCATCAGGTCATATTAGGGACAGAGCTTGAAACAGACATCCCAGAAGTTTTATATGGGGAGATTATGGGGCCCTACCAGTAATCACGGCTCAAACCCCATGTGGCTCCGGAATTACAGTTACCAGGGCAGGGGGAAGTGGAGGTGTGGATAGAGAACTTGCAGAAGGAGGCTATGATAGTCCAAAGGAACCAAGTAGTGGCTTATTTACACTTGGCCCCTATTGATAAGGTTTATCATATACGTGATTTTGGTTCATGGGAGGACCTTGGCCTACTGGTATAATCTCCATTTGGCGCAATGGCAGTGGCTCCTCAGGAAGCTCTCGCTGGGTTTTCAGAGGAACAGAAAGATAGGGTGACGGCTATATTTAAAAATACTAAAATATTTTTGCTTCCAATGACCATGATTTGGGGTGTACATGTGGGATAGTGCATTGGGTAGACACAGGGGATCACCATCCCATTCAGTCATGGCCCATTTGGCTCTCCAAGGCTGTGGAGGAAGTAGTCTCTGATAAGGCAAGAAATTGATTGAGCAGGGGATGTTAGAGCAATCCAAGAGTCCGTGGGCATCGCCAGTGCTCATTATAAAGAAAAAGGATGGCACCAACCAGATGGTCATCAACTACTAAAAGTTCAATAGCATCACAAAGAAGGATTCCTATCCTCTTCCTGTATTGATGACGCTTTAGATTGGCTAGGGGTAATAACTACTTTTTGGCCATGGACTTGATATCAGCTTACTAGCAGATCAAGTTTTCAGCGGTGGAAAGTGAGAAATATGCTATAATTACCTCAAAGGAGTTGTTCCAGCCTACACGTATGCCACAGGGTTTGTGCAACACCCCAGTTACGTTCCAGCATGATATAGATATGATCTTAGGTGACTTGAAGCTGTTCTGCAAATCTAGTCTACCTCGATGATATCAACATGTTCTCTTGAATTTTCACAGAATCTTGACCATTTGGAACAAGTGTTCCGCCAACTTGATGATGATATTATCAAGATCAAGCCTCAGAAGTGCAATTTTTCAAGGAGAAATTGGAGTACATTGGGTTTATGGTGGACTCAAAAGGACTTAAATGGCAGCTAGCAAAGGTGAAGCTATATGATGATAACCAAGCCAGGCAATAATTGAGATAATAAGTTTATTGGGGTTGTTCAGTTACTACTGGAAGTTAATTCCTAACATCAGTTGTATTGGGGCACCGCTCTTTGATTTATTGAAGAAGAACGCCACCTTTGACTGGACATAATGTTGCCAAAACGCTTTATATATCTTGCAAACTGAATTGGCAAGTGCGGCTGTTTTGCAATATCCCAACTTTAAAAAACAATTACTAGTTCAAATGGATGAATAACTTTCCGCCGTAGGGGCAGTATTATCTCAGAAGGATGATGATGACATAGAGCACCCTCTCGCATTTTGTAGCTAAAGCTTAAGTTGTCATGAACAAAATTACAACATGACCAAGCGGTAGTGGTTAGTGGTGATATATGCATATAAACAGTTCCTTGTATACCTACACGGGGTAAATTCCAAGTGATAACGAATCATGCATCCTTACGTTGCTTTTCAGAATATCCATGAACTTGAAGGATGGCTTGCGCAATGGGCTTTGGAGCTTCAAACGTATAACTTTGAGATTGTATACCAACCAGGATGAAGCATCAAAATGCATACTGTCTTTCATGGCTATTAACGGTTGCACTACAGCGGATTTGGAAGACATTATATATGAGAAGATGGTGATGAGAAAATATAAAAATGAGCCACCGCAAGTGATCAGGGTGCTAGATGGGCGTAGAAAGAACACCTTTTTATGCGATGGGGAACTATATAAGTGGAGTGGAGAATTGACGCTGAGTTTTCCAAAACCCTTGGTCAGGCCAGCAATTATCTTGGATGCAAAAAGGCAGTAGGGCATGGAGGTTGTGGAAAACGTTAGAGTTATTGAAACTCCGCTACTATTGGGAGATCATGCATTATGACGTGCTGTAGACAGTTGTTGTCATCAGTGCCAAGTGGAGAAACCTTTTTGCAAGAAGAACATCTATCAGCTGGTTAAGCTCTGGTTCACATGGCATACCATTTCTCTTGATGTGTTGGGGCCTTTGACAACTGGTGCAAACCAATTTAAGTACATAATAGTAGAAATTGATCATTTAGTAAGATGGGTGGAAGCCAGGGCGATTACTGATTTAGGGGCTGTCACCTCCGCCAAGTTTATCATGGAGTGTGTCATACAGCTACATGGCTGTCTGAAGTTCATCCTCATAGACAACAAAACCAATTTTTACGTTGCATATATGCTTAAGTTGAACAAACTGATGGCAATTCGCGGGGTCTTGACTACACCCTACACCCTGAATTTAACGGAATGGTAGAATGGGTCTATATAACATTGGTAAACATTCTCTGAAAGCTTGTTTAACTAATGACCCTCCTAATGGAGTACCCTCCTACCCACAGCTGTCTTTGCATATAATATTAGCTACCACTCATCCACCTGCAAGAGTCCTTTCCAACTGCTCTATGGTAGATATTCAGTTTTACCTGCTCTGCTTTAATCATTTATGGAGAATACTGGCAGTGTAGATCCGCAGTGTTATTGAACTAATTTAATGGAGACGCTGATCAAACTACAAAAAGAAGCATATTATACCAGCTTGTATAAGAAGATTTTCAATCAGGCGGCTGACCAAAGAAGATGTAGCAGACTCCTGCAGTTTGCTGTAGTCTTCATGTCTTGTTCCACAACCAACATGGATTGGATGGAAGAACAAGCTCGCTAACATTTGGACCAGTCCATTTGAAATAATTGAGAATAATAACATTGATGCCTACACCATTAAGGAACCTGCAGGTGGTTGGATTATCAATTGAGTCCACGCAAAGTTACTTCAAGCATACAAGCAATAGGAGCTTATTGTTTAGTTAAGGGGGTGATGTCAATAAATTAATATGATTGGACGATAAGTCACCTATTTGGTAAATCATATTTATGAGTTGAGGTGATCATTGAGAGTGAGCGGAAGATGATATTGAAAAAGCAAATTGATCATAGTACCAATAGTTCAGTGTTCAAGTGAATTTTGTCAAAACCTTGGAAAGAACAGAAACTACTAAAAAATAACAATTAAGAGATTACTAAGCAGAAAAGTTGGAATTAACTTTGAATAATGAGGATATGAGTTGAGTGGAAGGATGAGAAGGGAGAGGCTTTTAAGTAGTTTGTGGAGATACTCTGCAATTTTATATACATAATAAAAGTTCCAGTCAAGGTGATAGTTCCATATTTTTATATTGGTTTTTATAAAAGGTTTTGGCAATCTGCATATCGTCTGTTCCATTGCTCAGTGGTAAGTATCCTGTGCAACCAGCTTGGCTGATTTAGCCAAAACTGGCAGAAGTTATCATGACTATTATCTTTTTCTTTTCGCTCAACATCACTTTTGAGGGAAATTTATTAAAAGCATCCATTAATTTCCATCGCCACTTACACTGTATCAGTTTTCCATTTATGTCAGCGGATCACGCCACCTGCTAGCATTTTCTGCCCAGCAGGCAAACGTGTGTATACTGGCTCATCCAGTCTTCCTAATGCATCGGGCTGATTTGTCCCTCCAAGGGACTTATTATTACACTTAATTGAGAGTCCACCCAACCTGCCCCACCCACTTACCCTACCCTGATCCAATATTCACTTTTGCCTCCAAGTCAAATATTGGCATCTCTTCCCATATGCCAACAAAGCGATAATTAAGCTGGCATCATCCACATTTTCACCAGTGGGATTTATTGACTTCCATCCTTGTAAGGGCTATTTTGATATTAATTTTCCTACTGAAGAGGACGCAGCTGTTGCAGCAACTACGTCCTTAATATATAAAAACTCACCTATTACCACAACATGTACACGCCTCCCCAGTGACACCACGTTGGTGATGGCCTTTGCAAACCTTCGTTCGTACCTTCCCCCTCAAACACTCTATGAAGAATTGATGATGTGGCTGTCCAAATATGGTACAAACCCTATCCTCCACTTCCTGGTCCCAAGCGGAGCTGAGCGGTTAGCGGCACCATGGGCAATGGACACCATTACCCCCCACCTGCCAACCATAGCCCAGCACATCCCACCACAAGCCCATATCCCATCTGCATCAGATCACTTCTTTTGGGCTCATATTGACAATGGCCACATCATTTGCCCCCTCTGCCATGAGTTGGATCATTCCAAAAAAACTGTAGCTAAAATCCAAAACAAGTGGAATCCGCCAAGTCACACATAAGGCTGCACAAACAGCGTTTGAGTGGGGATTTTGGCTGCCCCCACCCCCTATAGCTGAACGCTCAAAAACCAACAAAACCTTTGCAACCAAAGCCTAAGCTGGCTTAATTTCTCAAAATATACCCAATCAGGAGCAGGTTTGGACTCAAATTCAATCCAACCAATTTAAAGCCCCAAAACTTACCCACCAAAACCACGTCCCTCTGAATCAATTACGCTAAACCAAAATCCCTGGGACTTATTGGTTGAATTAACTGAATCTGAAGAAATCGTCCCACCTCCCGACTTTCCAATTAATTTGGAACCATACCTACCTTCAGATTTCGATGCCCCAAGCCCACCGCACCCCATTCTTAAGTGACCATCAACTTGCCAAGGCTGCTGTGGCCTCTCCTGATAGCTGCCATCTCCACGAAGCCATGGCACTCTCTATCAATGAATTTAATGACGGGCTACATTTAATTGATTACCCTGCCAATTTCCCTGAGGTTGCAAAAGTGGAAATTGAACAATTAAGGGAAACTGCCACCTCTGCTATTAAGCAAGTTGTTGCACTGGCAGAATTTTCCCTCACCACACATATCACCAGAGCCAATATCACAAAATTTTCCCAGCTTCCAGATAAATGCATACAAGCTGAACACCATGTTGCAGAATTCCTGGAGGCTAAGCTCCAGGCCCATATTGTTACCAATGAAATTAACGCTTTTCTATTTTTCCTCAACCCACATCCTGCGGATGCCCCAACCACCTTGCTCTCAGCCTTGATCCGCCTCTTCATTCGTGAAAATGAAATCAATAATCCTCCTGAACCCCCTCCCCCTCTGCCATGGTGGGATAAGCGGTTCACAACTGCTACACTTGGTAGGTTAATTTTCCTTTTTGTTTTGGTGTCTCACCACTCATTTAGGGCGTTTGGTTTGTGTTTGCAGTCATTATTTTATATCATTAATGTCCATCCCCTGGTCAGCTTACCTTGATTAAAATTTAAAATTTAGCATGACTATTATCTGCAATCCCAGCAGTTTAGTGTTTGACGTCTTGCCTCATAACAGAATACCCCAATTTTAGTATTTCCATCGGAATTTCTCTTTGCTTTTGTCATATCAATTGGTATAAAAAAGAATAATACCATCATAGTAGAGCAGATTGATGAAATTGTTCCTCCTGGTAAGCGGATTTTTCCCATCTCTCCGATAAACCAGAGGCAGTGTTGGACCAAATATGTCAACGTATTATCCTCAAAGTTACGTTTAACTCTGTATTTTCTTGAAAACTTGGTCCTGATTAGAATGTCAAGTTTTAATTGGCCAAAACTATAGCTGGGACGGATACCACCAGGGATCCAAATCTGAGAGGTATTGCTCTATATGGTTCACAAGAGATAATCATATTTGGCTTGGCGGTTCCATATTCCTTCTTACGTTCCAAATCGGTCAAAATTCTCATTTTCTTCACCAGCTTGGTCTAGACAATGTTAATTATTGCCACGCTGTCAATATGCCTGCATCCATACTCAATTGGCCAGTTTATCAATATATGCACTTCTCAGAGTATTGCAAAATAGTATTTACTGCATGTATAGCAGCGTTATTTGCTGAATCAAGGGTGTGAATTATTTGCACCAACAGATCAGGAAAAGATACCTCAATTGCGCTTAGGGCGATTGACATATTTGCTTCATCTAATTTGAACTCAGCCAGAGCATCAGGATCCTCAGCGGATTGGTTCTTGTCCGCTGATTGGCATGTATATAGGTGAGCAACTTCCTTGATTATTTTGGGTTCAATCCCCTTTTCTCCGGCTCTGGTTACAGCATTGACGTCTAAATTGACCACTTGATAAAGCTGGTCCTGTGCGTCGTTATCAATGAATAAATCACTGATGTCAATGTCCTCATTTAGGATTTGGAGAACAGGTTTAACCACAGCTCTAGACTGTTCCATGTCTAGGCTGCGGGCCCTTTATCTGACTCTTGTGTGGGTTTGGCTTCCTTAAACTGCATCACATTTATTTGCTACTTAGACTACTTGCTGAAGCACCAGGCAGCAAAGTGGCCCTTCATCCACACGGTGGCAGTGCATGTTGCTCTTTTCTCTCCATTTGAACCCCTTAGGTTTATTTCCTAGCACAGTTTGATTAAGCGATTCCTTAGCGAGTTTGGCCAATTTGGTGGGATTTAGATTTCTGACTAGGTTAGGCTTGAAGCTTCAATTAAGGTCCTTGATTGTGGCTCCTAACATCTATAAGAGATCAACCATTTGCAAGGTATTTATTTTTAATAACTAATGTAAAAGAATCATCAAAATGCAAATTATGATAAGGCTGAAAAGACGCTTGTAATGCAATCTGCGCATCAAAATCAGGAAAGGCTTTTGCTCCAACTAAAATCTGTTTATTCATTGAATCAGTTGGCGAAATTTGATAAGGTTTCATCTTTCAGAAATTGGATCCTGTTAGAGATTCAACTGCAATGTCTGATCCTAATCAAGATCGATGTTTGATGTCTCAGTCTAATAAGATCTTAAAAACCCCATTAAAGATATAGGATTCTTGGTTATACCAACAATTGACCCTTTGGAGTTATAAGCCTCCTCTGACAGATGAGGCTAAATAATCTGAGGGGGCTAAGCAATCCAAAGGGGCTAAGCCCTCCACAAGAAGGTTATCCCATCTAATAAGAACTATATCAGATCAGACCATCACAATTATTATTAATAATAGCAATATTGGTCATCTACTAAAAAGATCTTACCTTGGTTGAAGCACAAAGACCCTCACGAAGAATTTACCAAATTTACCATTATAAATTTCACTTTTTAACTAATAAAGTACCACTTATTTTGTCTTGCGTAGCTCTATTTTGGTCAATTTATAACAATGTTCAGTATTCTGATTGTAACTTATTATTGCAACGAAACTAATAACTTTGTTGCCTTATTTCCACCTTCACTAGAGCCACAAAACTAATAATTTTGTAACCTTCATAGTGCCTGAATATCAAAATTTCTCATGAAGTTTCAATATTGGTGCTTTCTGCCAGGTCTTCTTCTGAGGCTACCTGATGAAAACATATTTTCATGACGATGAATATGTCTAGTGAAGAAAGCCCCTCTTCTAAGCTATCAATGAGTATCACCCAATTGATACACTCTAACAGGCAGGAGATGACTTCCACTAATATCAGTGATCTTCACTTTTTGAGCATCTATGGACTTGGCCTTAGAAAACCCTGACCAGGATAATTATTATCTCAATCTGCAGATGTGAAGAAACGGTTGAGAGATTAATAAGGGGGCTATTCAGCCCAGTGCCCATCCTAACTGAGAATGAGCATCTAAGGTTTTATCTAGCATTGTGGAATTATATAACAGAGCGATTAAACAACATACTGAAGTTGGTTTGGCTAGAACAGAGCAGTATCTCTGGCAGTATGCTCATCCCGCCATTAATCACATACTCCAGATTTTTGGGTTACATCATCTTGAGATCCAAGGCCAGTTGACACTAGCACAACAATTTCATTCTCATCTATCCTCTTTCTATGAGACCGCTTCTAACTTTGGTCAAGATAATCGTGAAGCCATACTCAATAATAGGAGGGAAAAAATGCTCTACATAAACATCTGGTGAGAATTGACAATGGAGTTGTGGGTTATATTAGCCAAGAAGTATCTCAACAGGTTATTGATGTTGCTAATACTATTCAACACCAAATCACTACCCTTGAAGGTGATATTACTAAACAACTGGGACAATTGTGGGCCCAACATGAGGAATGCTTTGTTGAACTCGATGGGATTTTTAAACAACTTGTCAGAATTGTGGATAATGTTCAAGAAGGTAGACCCAGTCCTGTTGGTCCTCCTGGACCTCAGGGACCACCTAGTTCTCCTTTGGTGACCCTGGGACCCACTGGTGAATGAGGTCCTCAAGGACCTGTGGGTTAACAGGGCCCCCTGGGCCTGTAGGTCACAATGGTTTTCAAGGACCCCTGGGACCTCCTGGTCCCTGGACAAACGCTTTCAGTTCACGATTATGAACCTTTGAGTCTACTGTTAACAATAGTGCAGGCGTTAGAAAACCAAATCTGAGCCATAGCTCAATGATGTTTCTTATCTCTAGAAGGCCTTTTGACTAACCCAGATTAATCACTAACCAACTTATTGGATGGTGTTGATAATGCTCATCATCTATGTGATGCTAATCAATATATGCAAAAAACTCAATTTGGAATGTTAACAGCTTCCATTGATCGTTTAAATGCTAAATATGGAGTACTCGTGAATAAGCAAGAAGAAATTCTCGCTGCAATTTCTAACTTAAAATATTCGCCTGCAAATGACCATCTTATACAATGATTCCATAATTTAAAGGATGATCTCAACCATTTAAAAACAAGTTGACCGAATTCTTACTCAAGCCCATATCCCTGAGTCTGAACCCTCCAAAGCTTATACAGTCATGGTATTTGAAATACACGTCTTATGCAATGAACCCATCGCTTTTAACATACCTTTAAGGATAAGTATGAGGCAGGTGAAGGTAGAATTCATTCTATTCTATTTGTCTATAAGCAATCAATGGACAGGGTGACGTATCAACAGAAAGTTTGACATATTACTTCTTGTTTAAGCCAATTTTCTCAAGAAATCATGGTCCCTCACCTTAAGGTTTGCAATAAATGGGTTCAAGTGAAAACCGCCCTTATTAAGAGATTTGGAAGTGATCAAATTCTATCTAATCAAAAGCAAGCCTTTAAGAGCATTAAGTCAAGCGAGGAAAGTCAATTCAAGATTTTGCTAAGAGATTTTATCATGATGCCCAGACTCTCGCTACTTGTGATTGTATTACTGTAGATGATGCCATTTTGGCTGTGATGAGTGCGTTTGATTCTTGAAATCAGTTGTTACTACATTTAAAATCTCTTAAAGGTAATTTCAGATCTATTCTCGACATCAAAGAGGCGTTGATGGAGGTTCCTAATGGTGTGGTGCACCCAACCTCCACTAATAACCCTCATTCCTATATCCATGCGGTGCCACCTAAACCCAAACCATAAACCTAAGAAGGATCCTTGCAGCTATTGCGGTCTAGTGGGTCATATGGAAACTCAAAGTTAGAAACAAGCTGAAGAGTTGAAAAAAGAGGAGTCAGCATAGGGCAAGAGGCTCCATGTGCTGACCTACCTCTTTTTTTGTGCTGACCTACCTCCTGTGCCTCGATCACAATCTTTTAATACTTCTAAAGCTGTTATGTGATATCTGCTCCTGGTGAACTGGATATCCCTGAAGATTTATCCAGCAAAAGAACTATTTCTTCTTACGTTTCTGTTTCATCTTATAATTCAATCTAACCATTTAATCCATTGGTATTTTCAACCCCACACTTTGGCACTGATGTGACCCGAGTGAAAGTCATAGTACATAAAGTAATAATTTTAGCTAGCATCAACATGGGATCAGCCTTAAATGTGATCTCATCCAGCCTTATGAAAAGAATCAAAGTGACGCTGGACTTAAATTATTCTCAAGACTTTGGAACTGCTGGTCCTTCATATACTAAATCCATAGGAGCTTATTCTTCCCTTCCATTGTGCTTTGGAAAGTTGGTTATTTTGGCCCCTGCAGTAGTGTTGGACAATAACTACTATGACTTGCTATTGGGAACCAAGTTTTTATTAATTTTGAAGCGATAATTAGCCTTAAGATCAATTATCTTTCTTTAATTGGATACTGAGTACTATAATTATAAAAGATGTCCCCAATAGCAGAGACAAACTCAAACAACGCGTTTGCTTGTTGGAATATCCTAATTCTATCTCTCATCTTGAGTACCGAATTTTGGGACCCAAGACTATTCTTTGCATTCATAACCTTGTGCATCAGAAGGAATGCCTTTATACTCTATCAATTTGTTTACTATTTCTCCAAAAGCTCAAGTTATAATTGATACTGGAGTACAAGTATTTGTGCTGGCTATCATGTATTAGAGATCTCTGGTAACAATACTCCCTCTCATTTGGAGGCCTTAACCTGTCCCCATATTCTTGATCCTGCTTATAATGGGACTGTTCTAGCCTTACTAGATAATCTCACCTCTCAACCTATGCGATTGAATTGAAGTAACCCTATCACTTATGCGCAGTTACTCCTGTGAATGAAATTTTATACATCTTGGGATATGGGTATTTACAAGATTTTGGGTTGAATGGACCACCTATAATTGATGAATTCAACGTTAAATTTGGAGATTCACTTACTCCAGAACAACAGCATGAAGCCGAGGCTCTAATTGAAGAGTATGCAAATATATTTGCCAATGGTTCCAGAGATTTTGGGCTAATAAAAAGGTGTGCAACATCAGGTGATAACTGGGGATACTCCCCTTATTCAAGCCTGGCCTTATCAAAAATCTAAAGTTGAGAAAGCTCAGGTCTCAGTGGAGTTGAAACAACTCCTCAATGTGGGGCTACTAACGCCTTCTCAAAGTCCATGGGCTCCCCCTCTACTTCTCATACAAAAAAAGATGGAGGTCATAGAGTAATTATGGACTATCATTGGCTTAACGCTGTTACCCAAAAAGATTCTTATCCTCTACCTCGTTTTGATGATTCATTAAGATTATTGTCTGGGTCACAGTTCTTCCTGCCATGGATCTTGCTAGTGGCTACTGTCAAATTGACCTAGCTCCGGAAGACTGTCAAAAATGCGCCTTAATTTCTAGTGAGGGGTTATTTGAATCTACTCATATGCCGCAGGGGCTTTGTAATGCCCCTGTTTTTTAAGAGCCATGGGTTGCTTATTTTGGTGACTTGAAACTTTCCTGCGTTTTTGTTTATTTAGATGATGTTACTTTTTTCTATCACATTTTAGGAGCATTTGACTCATTTAAAGGAAGTATTTGGCCAGATGCATTGCAATTCACTTAAGCTAAAACCATCCAAGTGTGCTTTTTTCATAAATAAGATGGAATTCTTAGGACATAAAGTTAATTGCGATGGAACTTTTACCCTTATCTAATAAGATACAAGTTATTTCAGACATGCCTGTTCCTAAAGGCTTGCACGATATTCAAGTGTTTTTAGGGATGGTTGGTTATCACTGACAATTCATCCCCCATTTTGCTGAGATTGCGGAGCCTTTAGTTTATTTATCTGTATAAGGAAGTTCATTTTTATGGGAAGAATTGCAACAGCAAGCTTTTGATCTTTTGCTTCAAGCTTTAGTTAGTGCCTCAATTTTAGCCCTTCCTGATTTTTCAAGATTTTTTATCTTCATTACCAATGCCAGTGATGTAGCTAGTGGGGCTATTCTAGCTCATCATGATTCCAATATGGTTGATCATCCCATCGCTTATTATAGTAAAACCCTTTCCAAAGCAGAACGCAATTATAGCGTTACTGAAATGGAATGCCTCGCAGTCCTATCCAACATTGAGCACTTTTGCCCTTATCTCTATGGCAAAAAATTACTATCATCACAGATCGTGCTTCCTTAAATGGTTATAACAAAATCAAAGATCCTGATGGACGCTTAGCTAGGTGGGCGTTAAAGCTTCAGAATTATGACTTTTTAATTCAACATCATGCTGGAGCTATGCACCAAAATGCTAATGGACTTTCTCAATTACCTATAATAACTTTATTCATCTCTGAGGAAGATTGTATCTATGATCTGATTGGCAGACCTGAACTCTGGTATCGTGAATCTAAGGACGTTATAATAAAGCTACAATCCTTAACTGAGAATACTTAAGTTATAGAAGGTTCTTTATATAAGAAGTTGGGATCTAAATGGCTGCATTTTATTCGACCTTCTGCAAGGACTGATACTATTATGGAGGCTCATCAAACTGTAGGGCATGAAGCTGTCGCTAAGACTTTAAAGTGGTTGAAAAGTCAATGTTATTGGATAACATGGTGGAAACTGTGCACGATGTGTTGGATACTTGTCTCACTTGCTAACAACAGCGTAGTAGAAATCTGATTTACCAACACAAAATTGTGGGACCTTCAGAACCTTTTTCCACTATGAGCATTGATGTGTTGGGCCCTCTCCCTACTGCTACTTATGGACATCATCATATCATATTAGATATCGACCATTTTATCATTGGATTGAAGCTGTCTCTGTTTCCACTGTCACTGCTAAGGCTACTGCATCATTCTTTTTAAGCAAGTTTTCACCTGGCATGGTAGCCCAAAAGTACTATTATCTGATAATGGGACCAACTTTGTTTTACAGGTGGTATCTGAGCTTACTAAATTAATGGGTACCTATCAGTCATTTACAACCCCTTACAATCCCTCCACTAATGGTGAAGTTGACCAAGCAAATGGTACCCTTGTAGCCATTCTTTGAAAGAGCCTCCAATGATCCTAGTAGATGGAATCTCTACTTACCTAGTGCAATGTTAGCCTATAGGGTTAGCTATCTCATATAATTGGAATGTCTTTCTTCAAAGCTCTTTATGGACAGGATCCTATTTTACCCTCAAGTGTACAACATATACTTGATGCTGCAACCCCGCAAACTAATGATTTAGCTATGAGGAGGCTAGCTGATGAACTTATCAGAGCAAAATACTTAGCTTCAGGTTCTCTTGCTGCTACAACCTTAAAAGAGGGAACTAGAACCAATGCTATTTATCCTACCTTACCTGAATATCAAACTGGGGATCTTGTACTTTTTTTATCATCATAGACCTGGAGGACGGATTCACAAACTTGATACCTTATGGTCTGATCCTTACCATAATATTAATCGTTGGGTATTAAATACTCTTTTTCAGCTAAAGATATTGGGACTGTTATCAATAAAGTTATATAGTAGGTTTTTACATAAGTACGTGCCCCTAGGCAAGATTTTGAGGGGGGCATTGTTGGAGATTCAACTGCAATGACCATACCTAATTAAGATCAAGTTTAGTGTCTCAGTCTAATAAGGTCTTAAAACCCTGTTGGAGATATTTTATTAACGGTTAGACCAATGATCAACCCTTCAGAGTTATCAGCCTCCTCTGACAGATGAGGCTAAATAATCTGAGGGGGCTAAGCAATCTGAAGGGGCTAAGCCCTCCACAAGAAGGTAGATCCCATCTAATAAAAACTATATCATATCAGACCATCACAATTACTAATAATAATAGCAATATTGGTCATCTACTAGAAAAGATCTTACCTCAGTTGAAGTACGAAGATCCTCACAAGGAATCACAAAGTCTACCCCTATAAATATCCCTCATTTTTAAATAATAAAGTACCAATTATTTTGTCTCGTGTAGCTCTATTTTAGTCAACTCATAACAATGTTCAGTATAATGATTGGAATTTATTATTGCAATGAAACTAATAACTTCGTTGCCTTGTTTTCAGCTTTGCTAGAGCCACAAAACCAATAATTTCATAGCCTTTGTAGCACATGAATATCGCAATTTCTCATGAAATTCCAATAGATCCCTATGAATTCTTGCTTGCATTTTGACATATGCGTGGGACTTACAAACTCCTTCATTATTGCAGCCTTGGCTTAGAATAGGACCAGCTGTCTCCTTCAAGATGAGGTAACACTAACTTTTTTGCATTCTTTATTCAAGCAGTTCGTGACTGCCAAAGCTTTTTACCTATTGTCACACCCAATTATAGTCATGTCAAACAGGCGAAATAATTCAATACCATTATCTTTATGAAAAGTGGGTAGTTTTGCTTGGCTTTGAATTCCTCCAAATTTTCTCTAACTGCCACTCATGACTCAGCTACCTGACTGACTAGAGGAGTGATCTCAGGGTTCATCTTCAAAAGATAATGAAGGCAGTTAGCATATTCTAGGAGTTTCTGGCTACTCAACTGGAGTTCTTGGATTCTTTTTTTGGCGTCAATCGCTGCATAGGGTTTGCATTCGCATTTCTGACTATTCAGTTCATTGACTACTCTCACTAGATGTTCCATGTCTGAGCTGAGTGAGCACAATTGAACGCAATCTGCTTTATGCTCCATCTTCAAAATAAAACTTTTTTCATCAAATCCCCTTCTTTCATTTTCAGGGACGTTACTTTTCTGAAAAGCTCATTGCCAAAGTTGGAAACTTCTTCTACTCCTTCCTTTTTTTAGTGATTCTCTCCTCTATAGAATTCTTTATGATAAACTGAATTCAAGGCGCTCTAATTGAAAGTTGCCAATTCCATATATAGCTTTTTTAATTCGTCCTTAAATGACATTGTGGATCGCCTTATCTTACTCACCTTCCCCCTGTAGTGAGCACCAGTTGTTAAAATCTGGCTTTGTTGATTGTTTCCAGAAGTTACCTGCACAGGTTCAGTTATATGAACAATTTTTGTTTGATAGTATAAGATAAATGGGCAATAACAGTATGAAGACTACTATAAATAGTTGATAAATAAACTTAATTAATTGGTGGTCCAACGCTAAACTTGGAATGAACTTCGAAATACTGATTATGTTGATAATTAGGGACTTCTTCCCTATCCCAGCTTAATTTAATCCACTCTCAGTTTCAGAGGTTCCAGCTCTAGTTTTTATCATGTTGAGTTGGCGGAGATCTGCTGTATAAGGTCTGCTTCTCTTCTAAGGTTATCCAATCCTTACTTTTTATCAAACTAAAAATCAACCTTTATTGAACTACAACAATAATAAACTAAAGAAGATAGAACTCATTAATGCTATTTGGATCTTTAATATTTAATCTTTAATTTTTTATGACAGCAAACTAGGAGGGTAGTTAACCAGGCAGGTAAAACTTCTTCCAACCTAGTGTAGGTTTCAAGTTTGGAACCTGTACTGGCTAGAAAAATTCTCAGTGTGGTATATTTGTCCCAAGGTCGACCCACCTCTAAAGTTTTTATAACAGCAAACTAGGGAATTTATGGGGGAATTTGGCGTAACTCCTCAGTTGGCGCCTCAGCCATGAAATGGCAGCCGTTGCTGTTGAATTTCCCTGTGAAGTCTCTTCCAGAGATGGTCTTCTCCATCAGGCTAAGGATTCCTCCATCAAATATCCTAGAGACCTGATAACGGAAAGAGCCAGAAAACCTGTCCCTAATGTTTCTGCTCAAACACCGTGAACCAAGATTATTTGGCTTAGCGACCTGCTTAGGTAATGGGACTCTTTACCCATTATAGCAGACTGCTAACCAAATGATTGATTTGCTAGTTGCAGGTGGCATCATTCGCCTCACAACTGCTGATTAAATTCCCAATCTGTTGGTGATGAAACCTGACCAATCCTAATTGGTGCTCCTAATAGTTAATCAACAATCAACTATCAGATGCCTTTTTCTCGTCAGCACTCTGCACTAAGTTATCTTAATCGTTCACGTGGAATAATCCTGAAAGATCTGAACCTGACAAATACCCAAAAACCTGCGTACATTACTAAGCCAAAACTAAAATCAACCATTATTGGTTCATTTGCAAGCGGGACTTATCCCCTAGAACCAGCAGATAACCTAGGAATCTGGAAAGGTTGGCAAAAATCCCAACACTATCTGATTGGGGGTGGAAGGCTGTGGAGCGGCAGGGGCGGATGCCTAGGATGAAAAGTAGGGCTTCCCAGAACTGAGCGGTGAACTGTAGGCCCCAATCACTATAAATCTCCTTGGTGAGACCATGTAAACAAAATATATGGTCTACAAAGAGACGGGCAGTCTTGACTGAAGTAATGTTGGTATTTCAGGGGATGAAATGGGATATCTTTTTGAAACGGTCCACTACAACCATTACTGCATATAAGCCCTGGGACAAGGGGAGGTACAATATAAAATCAACAGACACTGATTTCCATGGCCCCTCCGCGTCGTGGAAGGGAACAAGTAATCCAGCACTCTTCAGGCGGCTAGGCTTTGACCAGTTACAAATCAAACAGGACTTAGTGAATTTTGCCAAATCTGTGGCAGTACACTTCCAACTGTAGGAGCGCTGACCAACTCAATCTTCTTTCCTTTGCCCGGGTGGCCAGCAGTTGAAGGGCCATGAGCTTCATGGATCACTTCCTCACGCAGAAGTCCATGTAGTACCCACCACTTGCCTTGATGAAGGGTAATCCCCTCTAACAAATGGTAACCTTTGTCCAGGGGCTCTCCATTTCTATGGCAGGCCTGCGTAATCTTATTGTAGTCAGCTGACAGTGGTTGGGACAACCTAGCATGGGTAGGGATGTCAGTATCCCCTTCCAAAGGTTCCATATTAAGCAGAACAGGGGGTCGGACAGTGGTCTCCATCGAATGTTCTAGCTTGTTATTTAACCAAGGTAAGCTGACCAGGGGATGGACATTACCAATGCTTTAAAGAGCTAAAGCTTAATATTAAAATAAAATAAAGTTGAAATTAAGACAGATGGATCCACTTGAACAGATGCAAAATTGAAACAAAACATACCAACCAAGTTGGAAGCGGAAACTACTATCCATCCATGGTGGTGGATAAAGGGTGATCGGAAGGCTTCTCTTCCTCATCTGTTGTGGACATGTAGTGGCACAAAGCTGATAGCAATGGTGTGGGCGCATCATGGAAATGGCGGTTGAGATAACAAATGGGTGCTTGCAACTCAATGTGTGCAATGAGGAGGGTGGAAATATAGTCTGCAAGTGCTTTTTCCGCCTCAAGTCATATTTTAGGTAGGGTTACAATGGTTGCAAGGTTGTTGCGGGTAATGTGGGTCTTTGGGACAAACTTTAAGATTGCTGCAACTTTTTGAACTGCTGAATTTTCCACCTGATAGTATTGGAGATGGTCTTTTTTTGCTTTTGAAAGCATGGTACTAGGTAGGATAGGAAGTGGCAGGCCCATATTCAGTACTGCAACTGATTTTGCAACGGCTTTACAGGTTGGGCGACATTTGGGGGAGGCAAGTGCCTCTTCAGCTAGTTGGTGGTCACTTTTGAATGGGGTGGCATCAGGACGAGGCGCATAATGGCGCTTTGGGAATTTGGCCGCATAATCAGTATTGAAGTACCTTTCAAATGGAGGGGGCCCAGCCCATTCAGACTCAGGGATAAGCTCACCTTAATTATCAAACTCAACCAAATAATCCCATGATTTTTTGGATGAATTTGATTGAGTTGTTTGAATATGGGTTATCTGTTGCGTTTGGCTGGGAGGATGTTTTAGAGCTTACATTAGTCCAGTCTGGCTCCTGATTGGTGGGTTCAGGAGAAGAGGTTCGTTGAGGTAATTTTTGGTTTGTTGATTCAGTGGTTGCTGTGGCTACCACTTTGGGGGAGGGGGAAGGATAGTGCCCTATTCAAAAAATGTTATTGGATTGGCTATGGGTCATCATGGATAGAGTTGGGTGTGGATGCCATGGCTCATGAGATGGAGGAGCAGCACCACTTCAAATGATCCAGTTTGAAACAGGTAGGGAAAATGATGCACCCTCCATCTACTCAATCACAAAAAGCATGGTCTGTGGCAGAGGGGATAATGGTGTGAGGGGGGATTGAGAGGGCTATTTCCGTTGATACTAGATGAATAGTCACAAAGGCGTGGGGGACTGTGAGGCGAGTGGCTTCATTGGGAACCACAATTGTACCATGGGATTTAAAATCATATTCCAAAAGTCCAGTGATAATTTCTTTAACCAGAATTTTGGGGGTGGTAGGTGGGTATGGAGGCCTGCTAACTGAACCACAAGAGTGGTATCAGTGGGCAACTGGGTATGAGTAGTTGGGAGGGGGTGCCCTGGAAAACCAGGGGGATGGTAGCTGCTACTGCAGCACCAGCTACACTTGAGAAGCCAAAATCAAAATACCCTTGAAGGGGCGGAAGTTGATGAAGCCTGCAGGCTGCATAACAGCCTGGGCTAATTTGATAATTACTTTATCTGAATATAGGAAAAACTTGCAATATTTAACCCAAAGGCTAAATCGCATGTTGCTCTGGGGGAGCACAAGGGGGCAGCATGGTACTACCTGGGTTCAGGCAAGATGTAAGGCTAAGTCCTTAGGCGGGACATAGAGTGCTGAAGAATTCAGAGGGCTAGCTGATCCAGAATGAGCACATTTTGGCAATGGCCAAAAAACATTAGGAGGTGATGCACCACTGCCGCATGTGGTGGCAGCAGGCATTGAATGCATTGACATAGGAAACATGAATAGATTGACGATGATTGGAGCTGTTTTTACTAAATTTAAAACTATGATTTGACCAAAAGTGAGAGAATTAATAGAGAGAAGTTTACATCTGTTCCAGCTATATCAACACCTGGGTGTTGTGGGCGTCGACTAGTACTTGGTCAGGGGCAAAAGAGTGGTTCCAGGATAGGGCATCTGATGATAGGTTCTGGGTGCCCTTAATGAAGTCATATTTAAAGTCAAACACTTACAGGATTTCTAACTACTGGGACTGGTGAGGGTATAGCTTCTGGGTGGCGCGGTAGTACATCAATGCCTTGTGGTCAGTATGGACAGTGAAAGCCCATATGTATCCATGAAAATGGTGGCGCCAGTGTTGTAACGCCTCAACAACAGCAATATGTTCCTTATCGTATATTGCATAGTTGAGCTGCGCCAGGGTCATCTTCTTAGAAAAGTAGGCGACAGGCCGTTCCACTCCATCCTCCCCCTTTTTCAATATTGTATCTTTTAACGCAAAGTTGAAAGCATCAGTGGCGACAATAGATGGGCAGTTGGGGTCTGCGTGTACCAACAACAGGCTGGAAAAGAGTATGGATTTGATGGCATGGAACGTGGCGTTGCATTCCGTGGTCCAACTGAAAATCTTCTTTCCTGAAGCAGTGTAGAGAGGGGAAGCGACTTCTGAGAGCTGGGGGTAAACTTCTTGAGAAATTTTTACGTCCCAAGGAAGCTGCGTAACTCTGTGAGGATGAGGGAGTAGCCCAATTGCGAATAGCTTCTTCTTTATCTGGGGCAATCATGTGTCCATGGGAGAAGATAATGCTTCCTAAAAATTCAACCTTGGACTGGAAAGAACTCGCACTTGCTAGCCTTAATTGCACGGTTCGCCTTTGAAAGTCTCTCCATTACAGGTACATTATGGCGGTCTTGTGATTCTGCATCTGGGGAAGACCAGTATGTCGTCCATGTATTAAATCACGCAGGTTCTCTTAAGGTCTCTCAAGGCATTATCAACGAGCCTCTGAAAGCAGGCGGGAGCGTTCTTTAAATCAAAAGGCATAACCCTGAACTTGTAGATGCCTTTCTGAGTGTGAAAAACGGTCAACCATTCCTGGACTTCATTAATGCAGATCTGATTAAAAGCGTTAAGGCAGTCTAGCTTGCTGAACACCTTCTCCTTCTCCACATAGCGGGCAATCTGTTGCTCCAGAGGGAGAGGATGGAGACCAAACACTACATGTTGTTAATATTGACATAATCAACGAAGGGACGAAGTGAGCCATCAGACTTTTCTACAAACAGGAGGTGGGAGCACACAGGTGAGGATTTCTTAAAGATTTTCTCTAAGAGGATGTCATCAACCCAAGCGTCCAAGGCAGCCTTCTTGCTCAGGTACAAAGGATAAATTGGAGAGGATATCTTACCGAAGTCCACGGTCAACTTAAAGTTTAATTCAAACATGTTATGCTCAGGGAGTGGGCGGGCTTTGGAGGGATCAAACAGTTCAGTGTATCCACGTATGCATTTAACATGATAAAGGTTGAGGTTGGGTTATCAGTCAGTTGAATAGAGGCAGGCTCACCTTAGGAGAGGGGCCCCACCTTCTTGGAAGAGTCTTTGCGCTCTCATCCAGGCAAGTGATGGTAACCGTGAATCCTCCTGGAAATTTTACATGCATTTTAGAGTCCAAGAGGTTAGTAGAGATATCAAACTGGCACCACCAGCCAATCTCTAAAATAATGGGATATAGGAGGTTTTTAGTGAGGATAAGCTCTCCACAAAGTACTCATCACCTGAAACGAAGGGAACAGGTGTCAATACACGATAACTCAGAACGGTTTGAGATGCACCACCCTTCACAAGCTGACCAGCCCCTAGGGGTAGATCCAGGGCCTCCACCAACTCTTGACGGATGAAGTTTTCAGTAGCGCCAGTGTCCAAAGTGAGCTTTTGGAAATTCTTCCTTGCAGAAGAAAAGGTAGCCATGAACATGAAGTAAGCAGAGAAGGGTTTTTTTTCCACAGAGCCAAGGAAAAACAGGATGGCTCCAAGCCCAGAGGGCGGAGTCTATGTGAGAGTATCCCCTGAGGAACCAAAGCTCATGACTTCACATTGCCAGTGAGTTGCACACAGAACTTGAATGGTGTAGAGTAGCTTAAAGCTTTGTTTGGTAGAAGGGAGATCCTTATCACACAAAACTACACCAGTCAGGACAGCCAAGCTTTTGGTGGGATCAGCCACGGAGAGCTCCTCTTCAATCATCATCTCATGATCTCTACCCGCTTCTGGATGAGCTCTACCATGAGAGGTGACTCTGGAGTGATTTGGAAGAGTTGTTCAACTGGGCTAACTTGGGTGACAGGTTGGACATGAGGCATAGATTCTAAAATAGCAACCGAGGGTCCGTGTCTAGAGTGAAGTGAATGCTCTGAATCAAATGGGTTAAACTTACTAAGCTCTTTACTTTTGAGGATCAAAAAGTGAGGGGTACTCCGTCTAGCGCGGTGGTGCATGGCCAGTAGTGAGGAGACCCCCACCTATAACGGAGGTTTCAGTCTCACCAACCTTTGAGCTCACTTCTGGTTCCAAGCGGTACAGTTTGGAGAGTATGGAAGGTGGTATTCTAGGGGTCAGGTTGAAAATGTCCATAACGGCCAGTGTCTCAGATGGATGCCACCACGGTATCCAATACCTGCTGGTGCCCCACAGTAATGAAGTTTAAAGTTCTAAGATTTGAAGTTCCGGGGTGCATTTAAGCTTGGCAGCACAGAGGCTTTTATATAACATGATGCAATGATGGAGCATGTCCCAGATAGAGAGGGGGGAGGTTTATCCCATATGCCAAGGGAAGCACCAGTATTATCTAGAAACTTGCGGAGGAGGCCATTTTCAATTGTTCAAGAGATTCCAACCTTGATGCTCGCTCTTTAAACAGGTGCAAGTATTGAGCTGTAGTGAGGCCTCCTTGGGACATGTGTACAGAGGAGTTATAGTCCTCAAAGGTAGCAGAGGAAAACTTGTGGGGCTTGACAAAGGTTTCCAATGCTGGTAGAGATTCCAGGAGAGAGCTATTATTCTCACCAGTGGAGAGTAACCATTGGTGAGCTCACTCTGAGATTCCATAGAGCAGCAGTTGGAAAAGGAGGACGTCAGCCAAATCCTTGCCTCGAGACATCTGGAGGCCCTAAGGCTGGACAACGTGTTGAAGATCTCCCTTTTAAGTTTGGAATTTTGTGAATAGTGGAGAGTGAGGCTGGTAGTGGCAGGTAATGCACACTTTATGAGCGTCTTGAGTGAGGGGAGCTGCGCAACACCATCATCACACCCTTTGAAGAAGGTAACAATAAAGGTCAGAAATTATACAAAAGTACCACCTAGTGAACTGCTTCAATGGGTGACATCTCTGAGAGGGTTGGGATAACTCTAGCCACCCAACAGGAGAACAAACTCACTAAAAATCTAGGCTTTTCTCAGATAATGTCATGGAACCTGGAGCACAGGAGATCGCAGAAGGGAAAGCACCAGGTCAAAGGTGTAACAACAAGGTTAAGTGACCCAGCAAAATGAAGCAATGTCCCTGTCACTCTGGGTTATGTTTCCATATAAGCTTGGTGAGCAAAACGCACACCAAACTGGCCATAACCATCAGGGACAAGAGTCTCTGAGAGTTGGGAAAGGCGGCGTAAGAATTGGTGCGAAAAACATGAAATATTATGCGGCAGAGTCAGTGTAATAGGCCACATAGTGGGCGGACTAGGCTGCAAAATTGGGTGGGGGGTTCGCGTCACACTGGGGAGCCAAACCAGAGCAGGAAATGTACTCTGGTCATCACTGAACTTCTAACTGAGGAATTTATTTGCAAAAATATCAGAAAAGTATGGGAAAATTATTACAAAAATTGTACACTTTATTAAAGTTATTTAAGTATCTTAGAAAAGCAAAAGCATCCTCAGATGGGGTCTAAATTTTAGAGGGAAGGTTTGCAATGATTGCTTATTGATTACAAATTATTATGTGATTATCAAAATCTGGTCCAAGCTGTAAAATTTTCACTTTCCATTGAAATTGAAATTTTACAAATTCAGCAAAATTTGTAACTTTGTATTGTGTGATTTTCCAGATTTTTTTCATTTTCCACCAAATTTTCCGCCTCAGACGAGCCATTTTCTTCAGCCCTGGCAGGAAAAGCCAGAATCCATTTCCTATCAATAACCTTAGAGAGCTCATCAGTGACTTTGAAGGGTTCTAAACTTGTCTTTAAGGTCTTGTTTGACTTCGTTTTGGGGGGGGTTTAATACCAGGAAATATGTCACTAGCTGTGATATATATGGGCTTTACACACAGCCCTTGTTGCCAAGAGTCTTGACAATGTGCACTTCTATTACAAAGGTTTGGTTTTGAAGACCATATGAGTTCTATCTGATCAGCTCCAGCGTATCAACAAATTTTTGCGCCTAGTCCCTGGGTGTTATAAAGCCACACGCTTGGCTTTCCCACCAGATCACTTGTCTTATGTGATGAAGCAATAAATTAATTAAAATAGTCCAATAGCCTGTAAGCCCATCAATGGTACAACCATGCTTAGTGATGGTAATCGCTGATCAGCAATGGCTTGATATGCTAGATGGCTAGCAGCCCCTTCCAGTCTTTTTTATCTCAGCCAAACCTTTATCTCCCACCCTCCCCTTTTACTTCTTTTATTTTTTTCTAAATAAAGTATAAACTTATAAAAAATCCTTATATAGTAAAAAGGACCTAAGATGGATCATCCTCTTTTTGAAAATAAAGCTCATATAAATTGGTCCATTAGTTTCATAGGTGTGAACAAACACAGAAAAAATAATATATATAGGTTGGATTGAGAACCTTCATCTTTTTCAAAGTTAGTTAAAAAGGAAAAGAGTCTTAAATGGACTGTATATATTTTTAACTGAATTTGATAAAGGTGAAGGTTCTCAAGATAACCTGTATATATTTTTTCATGTTTTTTGTGCATAACTCTGAAACTACTGGACCAATTTAGATGATCTTATTTTTCAAAAAGAGGATGCTCCATCTTAGGTCCCATTTCACCTTTGTAAATATTAGTCAAGTATCTAATCATTATTTAGTAAGTAAAAGTGGAGTTACTTGGTGTTTCTCAGGTTTATTTATAAACTCACACTGACATAGCCTATAGGCTGTGCCAGCACTACTCTTTGGCCACTTGGACTATCAGCTTTGCTGTTGCACTTGTGGCTGGTGAGATGGTTATCCCAAATCTATTTAATAATCTATAATAGTTTACTTAAAACTCTAGTGCTGATTTTGTTAGTTTTGGGTGCGCAATTTGGTGAAACATTCAATAATATTTGATAATTCTCACCCACTTGCTCAAATATATTTAACAATTTGACTTGATTAGTTTCAGTTGAGCAATTTGGTGAATTATTAGATAATATCTGCCAATTCTCACCCACTCTCCCAAATAGATTGAACCTATCAGACTTGATAGTTTTAAAAAAGATTTTATTCACCAATTCTCATTTACTTATCTAAATAGATTGAACTTATCAGACTCAAAGGTTTTAGATGTCAGACTATCAGTCAGTACATTAGTGAATGTGTTTTATTAAGTAGAAAAGAAGAGTTAATTGGCATTGGTCAGATTTATCTATAAGCTCACACTGACATAGCCTAAAAACTGTTCCAGTAATACTCTCATGACACCTGGACTAACAGCTTTGCTTTTGCTAATGGCTGGTGAGCTGGTTATCCTAAATTTTATTAATAATCTAATTAAAACTCTAACTGATTTCTGTTTAGTTTTGAGTGAGAAATTTAGTTAATCAAACATTAATAAAATTGCCAATTCTCACCCACTTGCTCAGATAAAATGAACCTATCAGAATTAAAAAGTTTCATATTTGATGTTATTCACCAATTTTCACCCACTTGCTTAAATATTTTGAACCAATCAGACTCAAAGGATTCAGATGGCAGTCTGTCAGTCAGTACATCAGTTAATGTGTTTTATTAAGTAGACAAGAAGAGTTAACCAACGTTGCTCAGGTTTATTTATAAGATCACACTGATAAAACTTGAAAGGCTGTTCCAGAAATACTCTAAAGCCACTCAAACTAACAGCTTCAATGTTGCCTAATGGCTGGTGATCTGGTTATTTTAAATTTATTTTGTAATCTAATTAAACCTCTAAATAATTTCTGTTTAGTTTTAGGTGGGCAATTTGGTGAATTAATTGATGATATTTACTAATTCTCACCCACTTGGCCCAAATAGATTGAACACATCAGACTCAATTAGTTTCAGGTGAGCAATTTGGGGTATAATTAGATAATATTCACCAATTTTTGAGTTTTAAAAAGCTCTGAGAGGCTCCTAGTACAGGCAACTATTGCGGGATGAAGGCCTGGGGTGCTGCCCCCACCACACTAGGGCTTCACGAACCTAAGCACCACCAAATGTGGGCCCAAACGTAATTGGGAGTAGCTCACACTACCCCTAAACTGACATATGCCCGCCCTGTTTAAGTACTGGGAAGCTCATCTGCACCAACCAGGACAGGTAATATGCCTCTCATCCCCCTTGTGGGAGACAAGACCTGATGACCCCCAGTTTAAGGCCCCTGGGGGGTGAAGCTTATCCATCCCCTTTGTCACCTGCTTTTTAACAAAGTTTTGCTTCCTCTGACCAAATTTGTCCAGGAAGCCTTGGAGTCCTTTCAGATCAAATGCAATTTTCATGCAAAATAACTTTTGACACCAGCCAACTCATACCACCCATACTGGCAGCTAGCCAAGTTTCAGTCCATCTCAGCAAACCGTGGCATTTATTATAGGCAGGTGCTCCAAAGAGCAGCCAAACAGGATTGCCCCTTCCCTTCCCCTTCCTTGTCCTGAGGTCTGCATCCGTGCAAACCCCAGCTCATGGGGAGTCCATTTAAAAGGTGTCATGCCCACCTCATACCCCCTTCCTGCCTAACTTTTCCCCTCAGGGAGTTGTAGACACTTACAAAAACAGGTCAGCTGTCATGGCATAATGACATAATTGAAAGAACCAACTGTAAGGATAAAGCTTGTCATCAGGAGGCCAAAAAGGTCAAATTGCAAGGCCTTCCTAACCTAAAACATACTCTGGATCAACGCTGGGTGAAGATGAAATAAGACCAATTTGGTCCTGAGAATGTGCGTGATGCTTGGCCCTGTGTTACAGCAAGGACTTTGTCACGATTATGATATGACTGGATGATAAGCCCTAAGTTGTTATGGCGGAATGGATAGGATCCACCAAATTTAATACAAATAATGATTATTTGAGCACCTTGAGATGAGGCAATATTGGGTTGTGTGGAAAATCGCCTCAAATTAGGCGATTGTGAAATTAAAGAATGTAGAATTGATGGAATCAATGAGATATGGCGAATTAAATTACTAAGCCATGGAAGCGGTAGCATCCAAAGTTGCTATAATATAGGTGAGACGAGTTGATTAAGAGGAGGAGGTTGTTAGTAGTTTAGAGTTAGCGGAACAGCAAGAATCCGCTGTATTGATATAAAAATAATGAAGAGTTGTGGGAGTATGTACTCCATATTTAAATTAAGAGGGGAGGATACCCAAGTGGTAGAGTAGGGACACTGCTGCCTCCCCAAGTTCAATTCTGGTACTAGAACTTTGGGTAGGGACAATTATGACTGTGTTGGCGTTGCGCACCAATGCCACAAACCAAGATAGCAAATAGCAAGGTGGTCCATGGAGTTCTTGGCCTATCATACGCCGCGCATGGAGGTTTTCCAGATTTTATCCTCCTTTCCCATTCATTCAATTTCCTTTAATTAGTGTGGTATCATTCCCAGGTCAGTCCATCTCAAGTAAAATAAATATTTATATTAAGTTTATTCTGTTATTTCAAGGACGACAGTCAATACAATATTAATCCTAATTGCTATTGTGTTTCCATATAATTTTTGGAGCAAAACGCACACCAAACTGGCCACAACCATCAGGGACAAGAGGCCCTGGGAGCTGGGAAGGGTGGCGTAAAATCCAAGGCTAAGTCCAGAGAAATATAAGGAGGTGGAGCTGGAAGAATAGGTGGCGGAGTGGGTGGAGGGCTCACATACAGCAGGGGGTGAAAATTAGAGTGGAAAAAGAACTCCAGCCATCACAGATTGTTGGAGAAGTATATATTTTTTTCTTCAAGAAACAAAAAATATACAGGAAATTTGCCCAAAATTCCTAGATTTTATTAGGGTGATAAGAGTATCTGAGAAAAGCAAAGAATTTCTCATCTTGGGACTTAATTTATAGGGGGTTGCTTCACGAAGATTCCAGTGGTTATTAGAATCTGATATGAGCTACAAATTCGCCATTTTTCAACAAAATCAAAATTTTTCAAATTTGGCAAGATTTCATAACATTATATCTTGTGATTTTTGGGTCTTGAGTTTGATTCTCATCTGGGCTTTTGCCTCAAATAAGCCGTTTCTTCAGCCCTGGCTGGCAAAGCCAAAAACTCATTTTTTGATAATGACCTTAGATAGGACATTGGTGACCCTTAGGGGTTCTGGTTTCTGCCCCAAGAGCTTGTTGGACTTGACTTTAGAAGGAGGTTAATTCCAGGAAGTATGTCACTAGCTGTGACATCACTCTCCGCTCTTGGACGGGGTTCTACACCACCTGAGGGGACATTGGCTAAGGTAAAGTTCTTGTGGGGAGTGGGTAACTTCATGGCAGCTAAAGAGGCTTGGGTGGCAGGTCCTGCGGCATCTGAGAATCTAGAATGGAAGTCATGAATTAGGTCCTGAGCATTGGTCATGTCCCAATAAGATACCCAGCTGTTCTCTGTCTCATCATATCCTTTCCAGGACATCAAGTATTGCAGGAAGCTCTGGGATAGGCGAGAAGCAATAATGGCATCAATCTTATATTGGGGTTCACCATCCACTATCACTTGATTTGGTTGAGGTGGCATGGGACCATCAAAGGGGATCAGGAGGTATTCATGTAAAGTGCTGAACACTTTGATTGAGGGGGGTAAGTCAACCTGGTAAGCTGATGGGCCAACTTTCTTGAGGATCTTGAAGGGTCCAACGTGCTTGGTACCTAATTGAAGTAGGGTTGCTTCAGGTGGAGATTCTTGGCTTTGACCATGACCAAGTCACCAGGCTTACTACTCAGGTCCTTCACGGCGCTTTCAGTCAGCATATGCTTTGTAGATTCTCACAGCATCAACATGATGGTCCTTCACTGCTTGATGTATGTCCCTGAGCTCTTTAGCGTTCTCATTGGCAGTGTTGACGTTGGACTCAATCCATGGACTTGGTTGAAACTGGGGTTGTAACCATAATTTGTAAAGAAGGGGGAAGTGCCTGTAGAGGCATGGGTAAGGTTATTATAAGTGAATTGCGCCAGTGGGAGGTAAAGGACCAATTGTTCTGTTAAGCATTGGTTTAAACTACGCAAGGATTGCTCCATACCTTGGTTTACCCTCTCCATCTGTCCATCTGATTGGGGGTGGAAGGCTGTGGAGCAGCAGGGGCGGATGCTGAGGATGGAAAGCAGGTTTACTCAGAACTGAGCGGTGAATTGTGGGCCCCAATCATTGATAATCTCCTTGGGGAGATCATGTAAGCAAAAGATGTGATATACAAAGAGGCGAGCTGTCTCAACTGAAGTGATGGTGGTGTTGCAGAGGATGAAGTGGGCAAACTTTGTGAAACGGTTTAACACAACCATTACTGCATCATAACCCTGGGACAAGGGAAGTTCCACAATAAAATTGACAGATACTGATGTCCAAGGGCTCTCAGCAGCTTGGATGGGAACAAGCAATCCAGCACTCTTCAGGCGGCTTGGCTTTGAACGGTTGCACGTCAAGCAGGACTTTGTGAATTTTGCCACATCAGTGGCAATACCTTTTCAACTGTAGGAGCGGCGGACTAACTCAAGCGTTTTGTCCTTGCCAGGGTGACCAGCAGTTGGAGGGTCATGAGCTTCACGGATTACATGCTCACGCAGGGGTCCAGGAGGTACCAACCACTTGCCCTGATGGAGAATGACACCATCCATCAACTGGTAGCCTTTGTCCAGGGATTCGCCATTTCTTTGGCAGACCTGCTTAATCTTATCATATTCAGATGACAGAGGTTGGGACAACTTAACATGAGAAGGGGTGTCAGCATCACCTTCAAAAGGCTCCATTATAAGCAGAGCGGGGGGTTGGACAGTGGTCTCTCCTTCACCTGCTCTGGCTTAATCAACAACTGGGTATTGTGGGTGTTAACTAGTGCTTGGTCAAGTGCTAGGGCAGGGTTCCGGGATAGAGCATCAGGTAACATGTTATGGGTGCCCTTAATGAAGTCATATTTAAAATAAAAACACCAACAGGATTTATAACTACTGGGACTGGCGAGGGGATAGCTTCTGGGGGGCGCGGTAGTACATCAATGCTTGTGGTCAGTATGGACAGTAAATGGCCACTTAGATCCATGCAAATGGTGGCGTTAGTGTTGTACTGCCTCAACAACTGCAAGGAGTCCTTATCACATATTGCATAGTTGAGCTGCTCCATGGTCATCTTCTTAGAAAAATAAGCAACAGGTCATTCCACTACATCATCTCCCTCTTGTAGCAGAGCATCTCCAACCGCAAAGTTGAAGGGTCTGCATGTACCAACACTGGGCTGGACAATAGTATTGACTTGACGGCGTGGAATGCAGCGTTGCATTCATTGGTCCAACTAAAAATCTTCTTCCCTGAAGCGGTGTAGCAAGGGGCGGCAAATTCTGAGAGCTTGGGGGTGAACTTCTTGAGGAATTTACATGTCCCAAGAAAGCTGCGTAACTCTGTGAGAGATGAGGGGGTAACCCAATCACGGATAGCTGCTTCCTTATCTGGGGCAATCATGTGACCATGGGAGAAGATAATGTTTTATAAGAACTCAACTTTGGGTTGGAAGAACTCACACTTGCTAGTCTTAATTGTAATGTTTGCCTGTGAAAGTCTCTCCATGACAGACACAAGGTGGCGGGATGAGATTCTGCATCTGGGGAAAAGACCAGTATGTCATCCATGTATGCAATCGCGCATGTACCCATAAGGTCTCCCAAGGCAACATCAATGAGCCTCTGAAAGCAGGCGGAGCGTTCTTCAAAACAAACGACATAACCCTGAACTGTTAGATACCTTTCCAAGTGCAAAAAGCGGTCAACCACTCTTGGCCTTCTTTAATGCGGATCTGGTTGAAAGCGTTAAGGCAGTCAAGCTTGCTGAACACCCTAGCCTTCTCCACGTAGTGGGCAATATGTTGCTCCAGAGGGAGCATATGTAGGTCAGGCACAGTTACGTTGTTCAGATTGCCACAATCAACGCAGGGATGAAGTGAGCCATCAGACTTCTCTACAAACAGGAGGGGGGAGCACACAGGTGAGGAATTCTTAAAGATTTGGCCCTTAGAGAGCATGTCGTCTACCTAAGCGTCCAAGCCAGCCTCCTCCCTCAGGGACAAGGGGTAAATTGGAGAGGATATCTAACAAGATCCACGGTCAACTTAAACTCAAAGTCAAACTTGGTGTGCTTGGGGAGTGGGTGGGCCTTTGTGGGAACAAACAGATTAGCATAGCCACAGACGTATTCTGGCAGAATAAGTGTTGGGGTCAGGGCGTCAGTAGGTTGAATAGAGGCTAGGCCCACCTTAGGAGAGGGGCCCCACCTTCTGGGAAGCACCGTGGCGCTCTCATCTAAGCAATGAATGGTAACCGTTACTCCACCAGGAAATTGTGCAAGCATGGTAGAGTCCAGGAGGTTAGTGGCGATGTCAAATTGGCGCCACCAGCCAACCCCTAAAAAAACAGGGTATAGGAGGTTTTTTATCGAGGAGAAGCTCTCAACAAAGTAACCATCACCTGCAATAAAAGGGACAGGTGTTAACACACGGTAACTTGGAATGGTTTGAGATGCACCACCCTTCACAAACTGGCCAACTCCCAGGGGTAGCTCCAGGGCCTCTGTCAACTCTTGGCGGATGAAGTTTTCAGTTGCACCAGTGTCCACCAAAGTGAGTGCTTGAAAGCTCTTCCCTGCAGAAGAAAAAGTGCCATGAACAAGAAGTAAGCAGAGGAGGGTATATTTCCCTCAGAGCCAAGGGATGAAAGGATGGCTCCAAGCCCAGGAGGGCGGCGTATGATTTGGAGTATCCCCTAAAAAAATTTTGTATGGCTTCACATTACCATAAAGTTGTCCACGGGACTTAAATGGTGTGGGGTAGCTTAATGATCTATGTTCAGTAGGGGGAAGGTCTTTATCACATGAGACTACACCAGTCAGGACAGCCAAGCTTTTGTTGGGGTCAGCCATGGCTATCTCTTCTTCAATCATCCTCTCATGGATCTCTACTCGTTTCTGGATGAAGTCCGCCACAAGAGGTGACTCTGGAGTGATAGGAAAGAGTTGTTCATCTGGGCCAACTGGGATGACAGGTTGGACAGGAGACACAGGTTCCAAAATGGCAACGGCAGGTCCATACCCTGGAGGAAGTGAATGCTCTGAATCAAGTGGGTTAGACTTTCTTAACCCACTCTACTTTTGAGGACAAAAGTGAGGGGTACTCCGTGGAGCGCGGCGGTGCAGGGCCAGTAGTGTGGGTTTCCCACCTATGACGGAGGTTTCAGTTTCACCTTCCAGTGAGCTCACTGCTGGTTCCAAGCGGTACTGGGAGAGTACAGAAGTAGGGCATTCTAGAATCAGATAGGAAGTGTCCATGATGGCCAGTGTCTCAGCTGGATATGTCACCATTGAATCAGAAACATGTTGGTGCCCCACAGTGATGGAGTCATCAAGTTCTAGGATCTGAAGTTCAGCGGTACAATTAGGCTTGGTGGTACAGGGGCTAATAGACAACAGGGATGCAATGATGGAGCATGTCCCAGATAGAGAGGGGGAGGTTTATCCCATATGCCAAGGGAAGCACCAGTATTATCTAGAAACTTGCGGAGGAGGCCATTTTCAATTGTTCAAGAGATTCCAACCTTGATGCTCACTCTTTAAACAGGTGCAAGTATTGAGCTGTAGTGAGGCCTCCTTGGGACATGTGTACAGAGGAGTTATAGTCCTCAAAGGTAGCAGGGGAAAACTTGTGAGGCTTGACAAAGGTTTCCAACGCTGTGAGAGATTCCAGGAGGGATCTATTATCCTCACCCGTGGAGAGTAACTATTGGTGAGCTCCCTCTTAAATCTCATGGAGCTCAGCTGGAGAAGGAGAACGTCAGCTAAGTTCTTGCCTTGAGACTTCTGGTGGGCTCTATGGCTGGACAACGTGTTTAAGATCTCATTTTTAAATTTGGAATCACAAAAAGTGGAGAGTGAGACTGGTAGTGGCAGGTACTGCACACTTTATGAGCGTCTTGAGTGAGGGGAGCTGCGCAACACCCTCAGCACACCCTTTGAGGAAGGTAACAACCAAGGCCAGAAGGGATACAAATGTACCAGCCCAGTGGACCGCTTCAACGGTTTACAACTCTGAGAGGATTGGGCTAACTCTAGCCACCCAAAAGTGGAAGAAACTCACAAAAAAATCCAGGTTTTTCGCAGATAATGTCAGGGAAATTGGAGCGTAGATAGTCGCTGGAGGGATATACACAGGCCAAAGGTGATACAACAAGGCCAAGTGATACAACAAAATGAAGATACGTCCTAAACGGTCAGTCTTGTGTTTCCATATAATTTTTTGGAGCAAAACGCACACCAAACTGGCCACAACCATCAGGGACAAGAGGCCCTGGGAGCTGGGAAGGGTGGCGTAAAATCCAAGGCTAAGTCCAGAGAAATATAAGGAGGTGGAGCTGGAAGAATAGGTGGCGGAGTGGGTGGAGGGCTCACATACAGCAGGGGGTGAAAATTAGAGTGAAAAAAAGAACTCCAGCCATCACAGATTGTTGGAGAAGTATATTTTTTTCTTCAAGAAACAAAAAATATACAGGAAATTTGCCCAAAATTCCTAGATTTTATTAGGGTGATAAGAGTATCTGAGAAAAGCAAAGCATTTCTCATCTTGGGACTTAATTTATAGGGGGTTGCTTCACGAAGAATTCAGTGGCTATTAGAATCTGATATGAGCTACAAATTCACCATTTTTCAACAAAATCAAAATTTTTCAAATTTGGCAAGATTTCATAACATTATATCTTGTGATTTTTTGGGTCTTGAGTTTGATTCTCATCTGGGCTTTTGCCTCAAATAAGCCGTTTTCCTCAGCCCTGGCTGGCAAAGCCAAAAACTCATTTTTTGATAATGACCTTAGATAGGTCATTGGTGACCCTTAAGGGTTCTGGTTTCTGCCCCAAAGGCTTGTTGGATTTGGCTTTGGAAGGGCAGTTAATTACAGAAAATATGTCACTAGCTGTGACAGTATGCACCTATTGGCTCACTTAGGCTTATCACTGCTTTCTCATATTGACAATTCTCCCCCTAATGTTCAAGTATGTTTCCTTGAGACCAACCTTCCTTGTTGTCACCTTTCCTAATAAAATCGCCCATTAGCTTTATGTTTTTAATATGGTTCATTGGGCAAACCTGTGTGAGGACCTTTTTTAAGGAAAATCTAACAGCATTGGTTAGTTTATCTTAATAAAATTATACCCTATGTTGTGCACTGCTGGGCTGCACTGGTTCCCTCCAAAACATAGCATCCAAGCACACCTGCACAATCTCCACTTGGATATAGACTCCCCTTTGGGGTCCAACCAAGTTTTGTTATTTATTTGCTATCTACTACTCTATACTGCATTGTTCACCCTTACCTTAAGTCCATTTTGCTCCAGCATCCTATGTGGTACCTTGTTTACCATCTTTCTAACAACTAGTTTCTGATGGTGTGGCTGTGCATCCTACACTGCCTCTCTGGGCATGGATGAGCTACAGTCACTCTCCTTACATTAACACAGTCATCACTACCATCCCACACTTCATTCAGGACACTACAGGACCTGACCAACATGCCTCTCTAGGTTCTGGTGTTGGCTACTCACCCATGTTTCCAAAGGATTTCTCCATTTGTGCCATGAGGAGGTCCCAGCTTACCCTAACTAGCTCCTCATATTCACCAATTTTCACTCCCTCACCCAAATAGAATGAACCTATAAGACTCATTAGTTTCAGATGTCAGTCAGTCTGTTAGTGAATGTGTTTTATTAAGTATATTTTGAAAATAAACTGGAAGTGATGGATATCAATTGTGAGAATGATCATTGCTGGATAAACTTAATTATGGCATTAGTGCAGCAATAGCTTCAAAGCAACTTTGACATGATATATGTCCTGTGGTTGGGGGGTATGTTTAAAATCCAGGCAAGCTTGAGATCATAGTGGGATGTGCTTAAATCATTATAGATGCCTATTGTTTTTGTATAATTTGCAATAAAATCAACTAAATTTGATAAAATAAATTATTTTGGATGGCAAATAGTAAATTTAGCATAGATTGACCAATAAATTAACTAAAATTAATGGAATGAATTATTGCAGATGGCAATCATTAAAGTTAGCATAAATTGTCCAATAAAATCATATAAATTTACTAAAATGAATTATTGGTATATTTATTTGAGATACTATATATAGTTTATACATAGGTTTTTTTGAGATACTAATATAATGTAAATATTAGTTTGTATTTATATAGAAATAATGAGTTTACAAAAATGATATATAGAGATAGTGATTTGCAAATCAAAATTAAGAAAAAAAGAACCACTTAAAAATACACTAAAAATTTTTTGAGAAAAAAAAAACTGCCTTTAATTTTTAGGGGGAAAATACTAGCTTCAAATATTTTTTGGGGGGAAGAACTACCATCAAAAAAATTAGGTAAAAAGAACCTCATTTTAAAAAAGGCTTTAAAAAGTATAAAATTATTGAGAATATATGAATATTCAATAAAACCCTTTTTAATGTTGGTGCCATATTTTAAACAGACTTATAAAAGGTATTTCTAATATAAATACTCCATATTATATATTATAAGTTGCTTATAGTTTACACTTGGAACCAATCCAATATAAGCTTTAATAAGTAATTGTATGCAAACAATATAAGTCAGGTTAGAAAAATGATGCCGATTACAAAAATAGTTTTATTGAGTATTCATAATTTCTATGATTATTTCATACTTTTTAGAGCTTTTTTTAAAGGAGGTTCTTTTTTCCCATTTTTGGTATATAACTAAGTTGAAATGCATTCTTTTTAATCTTCTTTCTTTTTAGTTTGGCATAGTTGTCTCAAAGTTAGCTTGCCTTTATCAAATACTATTGAAGCCTTACTAGCAAAAATCAGTTTAATTAACATGCCACCAATCTGATTGTATACCTTGAGTACCAATTGCACTTCAGAAATGACCTATTAAAATGCTTGTTTCTTTACCAAAGCAGCTTATTAATTATATTATATATATATAGATAGATAGATTGGTATAACAAATCTTTAGGCTGATAGATTCAATTATTTATAAATTATATATGTCTGTTATTGTATATCATTAGCAATTTTCCTGTAATAAATGGGTTAAAACTTATGTTAAATTTCTTAGCATAAATTTCTAACCTGGGAAAATATTAAACAATATAGAGCCTTCGAGTTTTATATTCCTCAGTTTTTCTTGACTTCCTTTCAAACCTTATAATACCAAAAGTGTTATAGTTGCTTCCAAAATACCCTCATTATCAGTTTAAGACAGCACTTCTATATAAAGTTAAAATGGAAAATATAACTTGTATTGTGGATGATTAGTTACTCCACTCATTGACGGAATATATAACCCTCGAGTAAAATTGGCTCAAAGTATCAAACAAAGCCTGATCAAGTAGCAATAGCTACCCAAAAAGAGATATATATTTTAGTGCCAAAAATAGTAATTTTAAATAACCTTACTTTGCTTTGTTTTATATGAAAATAGCTTTTCAATTTAAACTTTTATCCGCCTCCCCACGCAATGCCTGTAATATATTAATTAGACATAGAAAAAATGCAAACTAAGAATTTAAATTCCCCGCATAGATTAGAGCAACGTTAGAACTTACTCGCTGAAGCAAAATTTCCAAGATTAAATTAGAAGTCAGTTGACTAACGCAGACCCTTGAGTCAAAGAATTCGTAAACTATTTTTATATAAACAATTAAGTAAACTTGAAAAAAGAAAAATCACAATTTTGGCAATTCAGTCTGGTAAACCCTTAACCCTAGAGATATAACCTTGTTTCAAGTTACATGAAAGCTAACTATTTGTAAATATTATGATTTTAATATGCAAAGGCTAACCTATCGTAAACATTACAAATAGGGTACCAGTACACCGAAAAGTAGAGGTAAATATCACTACACAACAATATTAACCGATTGCTCGTAGCAAATGAAGAAACTACTGTATGTGTCAACCTTCTAGTGCATGCGCACTAAAAATGCGCCAACAATTTGCTCAGTGATTCATAATATTTATAAATGGTTATCTTTCTAGGGTTAATAATAGCCATATAGCTTTATATTTAAAATATTAAAAGTGCGTCTTCTAGTCTATACAAACATAGAAATTAGCCATCAAGTCAATTTATATAAAAATATAATTTCTAGCCCACTCGTCATAAACGTACTTTAAATTCCGGATTATATAAAATCAATATTAATAAATCAACTGTATTGTACTTGCAAAAATAGAAAAGTTGCAACTCAATTTGCTATCAATTCATCCAAGTTCGAGGGAAGAACAAGAGAAATATGAAAACAACTTTTTAAAAAAACCAAAGGGTATCAATGCGACGAATACGATACACAGTTTTGACTAGAAGCAAGAAGGTGAGTTGAAGCGGTGGGCGTCAAAGAACGGCTCTCTTGTTTAGAGAACCGGTTCATCCAGGAGCCTGATTGATAAATTCTATTGCTTCTTAAACGATGTTTGGTGTCGAGGCAAATAATAAACAGGAACTTTTTATAAAAAAAGTAGATGATACTTACGTAACAAGAAGATAAAACTGACAAAGCAGATGCAGATGTTATCATAAAGAGAATAATACTTTGGTACTTCACTGCGTCGGATACAGAAGCTCCCCCAATTATCTGACCAGCCATCATCCCTTGGCAAAAATTAGAATCAAAAGATATGGCAAGTTAGAGATACCTGGAATAGAAATTAAACCAGTAATACTAAACAGAGTGAGTCAAAAAAGCACAGAAAAAGTCTACCTCATTGCATTAATGGTGGGAAGAAGAGCTGCTTTAAGAGCTTGCTTCAAAATTGGGCGGAAAGCTTCTGCCCTAGAAGCTCCAAAGCTCAAATAGCACTCCAATCTAGTTGCATCGTCGCTAAAATTATGGGGAAAACTAAAAAATGTACCTAAGTTCTTTGAGGCAGTAGTTAACCCCAACTGCTATAGCAGACATAGAATTTCCTATTAGCATACCCGTAGTTGGTATAAACTTAGCAGGGGTCCAAAAAGGAACTTCTTGTATTGCAAACAAATGCCTAAATTGGCGTTAAGTAACTTAGAGGCTTAAAGCCGATCACCTGTCAATGAGATGGTAAGTGTGCTTATCACAAGAGAAATGAAGACAAAAGGAAGCTAAAAGATCAAAAATGGTACCAAAGAAAAACTACCATAAAAGAAAACCGTCGTTTTGTTTTTGAGAAAACTATCTCAAAGGATGCTAACAATATCAATCCAACTATTTTTTTTAAATTAGACATAGATTAGTTCTTGACATACATGAAAGAAAAACTACATATACAGGGTTATTAGACCCGAGAACTTGATCTAACACGGCACCCATCATATGAAGTTGAAGTACGCATCGAACGCCCGATAAAAATAAATCTTTTGAAATTCCTAACTGGAATAGCACTGAAAGCGTAACTAGCAAGTTAGTAGGGAAATACTAAGCTGCTTACTTGAGATGATCAAAAAGGCACATGAATAGATGACGTTAAACCAAATTCAAATGCTCTTGAGTATCGCTGCTTTCTAACATTAGAAATCCTGAAAATTAGCTAACTGAAATGTTTACTAAGCAAGGCGCTTTGCATTAGATGCATTAATTCGCCCTTTATTAATAATAAGTGCAAATGAAAATATTAATTCTTTCTAACATTGCATAACTTTATATGCTTCAGTAAGAAAAGGTTGTTAAACACATGCTTTAACTTTCACAAAAGTTTTATCTGAACATTTTAAAATGTTTGAAGTTATTACGAACATCAAAAAGAATATAAATTTTAAAATAGGGAAAGATTTTAACTGAAACATCCTCGCTGTAACTCTCTTATTCAAAGGACATAATGTAAAATTCTTACTAGCAGTATTACCGGTGTCTTTGCTATAGTATTATTACCACTGGAGGTTTATTAAGATAAAATTGTACAACCATGCTAGAAGTATGTGCGCTATTTTTAGATGCAAGTCACAAATTTGTTACCTGAAAAGCTTTAATCTAATTAGTCATAATATAATCAATTTCATCCTTAACTAGCCGATTTACCCATGCATCGCTACGGTGTTTATAAACTTTCAGATTATCATTTATTAATTTAGATTTTATATTAAAAATAATCAAAACCACTCAGCCAAATCTGTTTGCTCAATCGAATCAACCAAAAACCACCAACCACTTAGGTAAACCTAACTGAACTTATCAAATCAACCAATAACTAATCACCCCTCAAAACTAAACTGTGTCCTATCGATTCGAACAAAAGCCATCAACCACTCGGCCAAACAAAATAAACCTATCGAATCAATCAAATAACACCAAGCTGCTACCCGAAACATCTCTTTATACTTAAAATCATTGAGTATGTTACATATCTTCCAAACTACTAAATCAACTTTTATTTAACTTGTCAAAAGTATTTTAAATTAGGTGAACCAAATTAGGCAGGTTTTTAAAATATATAAACCTAACATCCAGATACCACATGCTTCGCTACAGTATTTAAAGTTTATCAGATGACAAGCTTATATTGCAGCCTATAGGCTGTGACAGCATTACTCTCGAACCAATCGGACTAACAGCTCCGCTGTTTCCCTCATGGTGGTGAGCTGATTATTCTAACTACTTAATCTACTTAAAACTCTAATACTGATTTTTGTTTAGTTTCAGGTTTGCAATTTAGTGAATTATTTGATATATTCACCAATTTTCACCCACTTGCCCAAATAGATTAAGCTTTCAGACTCGATAGTTTCAGATTCGATATTATTCGCCAATTCGCACCCACTCACCCAAATAGATTACTTATCAGACTCAATTAGTTTCAGTTGAGCAATTTGGTAAATTATTAGCTAATATTTGGCAATTCTCACCCATTCGCCCAAATAGATTGTACCTATCAGACTGGAAGGTTTCAGATATCAGTCAGTGAAATTTTAAGTAGATTGCTTACTTGCAGCTGGGATAAACCTATCAACTCATAGATATTAAACTGGTATATATCTCACTGTTTTTATTCGAGGTGGGCCGACCTGAGGATGATACCGTACCAATGAAGGGGATTCGGATTAATGGGAAAGGAGGATAAAACCAGAAAACCTCCATGCGCGGCGTATGATAAGCCAGGAACTCCATGGACCCCTTGCTATTTGCTTCTCAGTTCATGACATTAGTGCGCAATGCCAACACAGTCATAATTGTTCCCTACCCAAAGTTCATCTACCAGGATCGAACTCGGGGAGGCAGTGATAGAGGGTCCATATTCTACCACTGGGGTATCCTCCCCTATATCTCACTATGTTAAATTTAGATTTGTTGCAGCCTTAAGTGGATAATTAAGACGGTGTGACAAAGTACCAGGATCTGCAGGTACATGATTTTTATGAGCAACTTAGGTCGTTGTGTGATCTTAAACCCAATGTTATTCCAATTCTTATTCTTCTTTAATAGTATAAACCCACCAAAAAAATCATCAATTTCTTATTTTTATCGAACAATTAACTTTTTACTAGTCTGTTACACTTTAATCAGATTTACCAAGTTTCCCATAAAATTTTGTAACCCTAAAATCCAATTATATTTTTGTAGTACAGATCAAAATACAACCAGGATGCATCAGAACAAAAAGATTATGTTATTTAAGGAATTGTAAGTAAATTTATATTCACCTATAATGCAGACTTGCTGTATATTAAATTGATAGTCTATACAGTAGCTACTGGATGTAGCAAAATGTTTATTTGAGGCAAGCTGGATAGTGAATGGATATTAACAAAGGCTCAAAGAACAAAAGAAATAGTATAAATGAATCAAGTGAAACAAATTTAAACAAAATGTAGGGAATAAAACAAAAGAAACAAAACACCCCAACTGTAAGTTCTGAGGGGGAACCAATACAACTATACAGAACCCTCCACCCCTTTAGAACAGATAAGAAGCCTAAGCCTCAAACCTACCCCCTAATACAGAAGAATGATCTAGCTCACTTAGTGGATGAGCATTAGAACATGGCATTTCTCCTCAGAGATATGGCTCACCTATCATGCTCTTAACCCCCACTCTCTTGAAGATATCAAGGAAATTAGCAAAGAGATCACTCAGGATATAAAATCCCATCTGGCGCCTTCCCCTTCCAGCAACCATCAAAACTCTTCACTCCTTCAGTGTACCAAAGAAGGGTGAACCTATTAAAAATAGCCCAAGAATGGATATTTTAAACATTCTGAACCCCAAAATACTAGTTCAAATTTCCCAAGATAACATTTCATCAATTTTGGCAATCCAACACCCCAAAAGTACCTACTGAGGATCAAAACGCCTTAAGAGTACCTTCCAAGGATAAAATGCCAATAAACTTGAAATATGACAGATCTGTGAATCCCTTGGATTGCATCAGCATACCAAAATTACTTAGCTGCATCACCTACCATTCTGGAAGATTTTATGACATTGGTTTTCTGATTTAACCAAACCCCTGATCATATTTTAGGAGCTTGGATGGATTCACCTAGTGAGCATCCATCTATCATGTCTAAAATTAGCACTGCGTCATCCTCATTTCCCACTCTTCTAGTAATAAGGTGACTGCCCTCAATAGGGTTAGTCATCATTTCTTTTTTTATTTCCTATAATAAAAGCCTTTAAAATAACTCATTTTCAAGTTGTTTTCTGCAGACACTACTTCCATTTCACTTTGTTTCCTGTCCAGATAGATGCCTCAATGATGAATGATATACTGTCAACTATGCTGTCTAAAAACATGTTGTGGATGATCCTCTGATTCAAACCATCAGTACACTAGGGTGACAACAATGCCAAACTAGGATTCACTTTATTTAAAGCAATAAACTCATTTCTGATCCTATGACAATATTTGATTCAATTAGTGGCACTCAACTGCAAATCCCAGAAGGATTATCATCTGATCCTATCTTCCAACAATTAGCTGCTATAAAGCAGCTGCCTAGTTACCCCTATTATAGCTCATGTTAAATTCTGGGAGCCAGTGACTACTCTGCTTCCTTTTCTGGAATGAGTACCAATTGTTAAAATTGGGATTTGATTTCTTGTTTTGAATAATGACTTGCTTGGCTCTCTTTGTTTAACTTACACAGGTTTCTTATATGTGCGTTGTTCAATTTGATAATATGATATGATGAGCAATAATAGTATGAAGACTACTATTTTAATTGAGCTGATAGCCAGCATAATGATTAGGTCCAACTCCAATCTGGTGCTCGTCCTAATATTAATTTCTTAAATGGTAGGGAGTATTTACCTATCGCATATAGTAGAACTTAGTCAATGGTAGGTCCTTCTTCCTTCTTGTCTCACAAAATCCACTGAGATTAACAATAATTTAGACAAAGGATCTTCTTGTCCTTCTTTCTCTAATCCCAAGAGCAATCAGTCTAAATTATAAACTATATATAATTGCAATTCAATTAGAGATAATATTATCTGCTTTATTATAAAAGAAGTCAAAGGGTTTTTATAGAGAATTTGGTGCACAACTCTTTGGTTGGAACCTCAATTGAAAACGGCGGCTGTCACTAATGAATTAACCCTCCAGGGTTGCATGAAACTATGATCTTTCTCATCAAATATACATGGGTTCTCTTCTCTACTCAATTGCGACCTCTTCTGAGTTGAAACAAGAACGTGTCCAAACATCTTTGCTCAACTCCCATCAAATTTACCCTTATCTGGTAACAACCTGCTTAGGTAATGGGACTCTTATCCATAAATAGCAAATTGAATTCCAGGAAAGTTTAACTTAAAAGTTGCTCTATGACAGGCAGCATTACTCGCCAGTAACTCATAAACCCTTATTAAATTGGCAACTAAACCCAATTAACTCCTACAAGTCAATTAAATTATCTATAATTAAATTGACCCCCTAATCGCTTGTTTATTGTCAGGGATCATCCTAAAAAAACACTCATCAATCTGGCAGATTGTAATCTGCAAGATCAATAAATATTTGCTGAAATATTTCTCTGAACAATAGTTATCATATGTAAAAATGATAACTCCAACATCTACTAGAAGGATGAACCCACTAGTGGACCAGCAGATTAATTATAATCAATGAAGCTGGGTAAGATAAAAAACCCCAACACATCCTACCACTTGACCAGAATATCTGGCAATGAAGATTTTCTGGAAGCATACGTTGCATGGATTCTGAATGAGTCTACCAGCATGGTTTATATTTGGAGTGCTCTTGCCCATTTCCATTCCTTACTTGATACATATTGGCTTACTCCTTCTTATTTGCACATTTCCATTCATGTTTCCTCACTGCCACCTCTGTAGAGCGCAGCTTCCACGTCCACATGCCATGCCAGCCCAGTTTGGGTGTCATGCCAATACTCAGGTCTGGAAAACCTGTTTTTCTCCAGGTCAGGGTTATATGATACCTCGTCATTTAGAGGATATTCTCAGGCAGCTTCTCCTACACCTTGTTCCCTGTATTCTCACAAGCTGGGCTTCATTTCTTAAGGAACTACTACCAGAAAATCCAGTTTCAACTCATCCTGATTCTGCCAATGTGTGTTGCTTCCTTCAGCACCTTGGGACTACTTGCAACAGACCTAGTTTTAGCCTGAGTTGGTTCAACCAATAACATAAGGGCACATCACCTGATGCTTTTGATGATTATAAATAAATATCAGAATTTAATATATTATTTTGCATTTTGAATTTTTATATTTTTTCTATATGATTTTTTTATCTTACATTATTTTTTGTAATTTTCTTTTATCTTATTTTTATTGCAATGGGACTTAACATATATTTAGGTTCAGAGGTCCATCATTTTGTTTCCCCTATTCTAGATCAATGGTTCATTTTTTTGAACTTAACCAGCTATCATGGTTCTGAGGTCTATTTTTAAGTCTTAACCACCTATCATGGTTCAGCGGCCCCCTACTGGGACTTGACCAACACTAGGAATTGACCTATTTTTTCTAGAATCATTGGTCCTTCAGAAACATAGCACTTTTTCCTCCCCTAGATCCAATACTTCAGATATTTTGTATGGACCTTATTCACTACATGACCACCCATGATGTTCTTAATAGTGTAGTCATCAGTCGCCATCTTAGCAATCACTTCAAATTGACACAACCACAAAGCATCCAGCTTGTTTCTCCATCCAAAACCATTTGTGTTGTAATAGGATACCCTATCCCCCACACAGTATTCTTGTATCGCTGGTCAGTTCTTTTAATCCATCATTTTCTCTTTGATCTTATTTCTTAAGGTCATATCAAATGCTTGCATTTGCAGTTCAATCATCATATTGGTCAGCCAGATTAGGTATTTATCAGTACTCATCCCCACTGCTGGCTCTACTGCAGAATAAAAAATTGGTAGTAAGGCTGCACTTTGTCCATAAAGTAATTTGAACGGCGTTTTTCCTGTTACTGTGTGATGACTTATATTATAGGTGAAGGTAACTGGACTCAGTCAAGTTCCCCAAGCGTAAGTTTTCCCCATAACCAAATTTATGGCATCATGGCTAATGTTTCATTAACTCTTTCCGCCATTCCGTTTGTTTCTAGTCTGTATGGAACTGATACTACTCCTATGATTCCCATCAAGTCATTGAGCTTTGGGATATCATAAGAGATAAAGTTTGTTCCATTATCGCTCAAGATCACTTGAGGACATCTGTGCCTGTAAACCACTTAATCCAAAAATAAAATTCGCTGTGCTCACAGCATCCACTTTGCTCAGAGCTTTGGTTTTAACCCATCTAGCTAGATAGTCTATGGTCATTATGATATATTTTGTGCCTTCAATGCTGATACTAAGGGGTCCCATTACGTCTATTGACACAGTGTGTCACACAAATTTAGGCAAACTATCCTGTATCCTGTTACACTCTTATGATGCTTGTGGAGTTGGCATTCCATGCAACAGGCCAGGTAGTTGGCAACATCATAACTGATCGATTACCAGTAGTATTACTGGCAAAAATAGCCCATGGTCCTCCTTAGGCCACCATGGCCAATATCTTTGTGTGCAGCTCAGATTATTTCCACTCATTTGAAAGCTTTGGGAATAAAAAAATAATTTCCATCAACCATCTTGAATAGTTGTTTATTTCTTATCTCAGTGTTATTCATCACTTTCTTGAGCGCATCTTGAATTTATTGAGGTTCATCCCCAACATTACCTTTAATCATCTTGTGGATTATCTCTTAAGCTTGATGACGGACAATATGGACTGCAAGCAATCTTGATAGTCCTTCAGCAATTTGATTCACTGCTCTGGCCTGGTGTAATGTCTTAAAATCATAGGTTTGTAATTTTAAGGCCCATCAGGCCAGTCGCCCATCTGGTTCTTTTAGGTTATGGAGCCAGTGCAAGGACAAGAGGTCTGTCATACTTTTAAGTGCATTACATGGATGTACACTCAGAATTGCTTGCATGCATAGATTACCACAAGTCATTTGTGCTTTGTCACAGTATAATTCCTTTCCTCTGGTGTAAGTGTTTGGCTCACATAGGCCACTGAATGTTTGTTCCTGTCTTCATCCACTTGGCTCAAAACAACTCCAATCTCCATCAACAATGCATCGGTTTGGATGATGAATTCCCAATTAAAATCAGGTACTTCAAGACAGGACTGGTTATTAGATATTATTGTAATTCTTCAAATGACTCTTGCGATTCTTCATTCCACACAAATCCTGATTAGGATCCTTTTAATAAGCGGAATGAAGGCTCTGTAATTTTTGTAAAATCCTTTAGAATTGGCAATGAGAGCCAGACATCCCAAAAAACACTTGGATATCATGAACACTCTTTGGGATCAACATCCGTTTGATTGACATATTCTTCTGCTGCTGGGGTTGCAGCCCTCTGGAGTTGATCAAAAGCCACAAGTACTCAAATCCTTCATAAAGACGTGGCATTTCTTTGGCTTAACCATTAAGTTTGCCGTTTCCAGGCGCTTGAACGCTTCTTTTAAGTGCTTCAAATGGTCCGTGAAGGTCCTTATGAACAAATTTATATCATCCAGATATACTAAGGCAAGGATAACTTCAGATCACTAAGGTTAAAGTTTATTGCTCTCTGGAAGGTGGCTAGCGTGTTACACAATCCCTGGGACATTTGAGTTAGCTGGTAAAGTCTGTGTGCGGTAATTGTCACACATTTTTCCTGATCCTCTTTCAGCAAATCATTTTGTTTATACCCAAAATTAAGTCCATTGCTGAAAAGTATTTGACATTCTCAAGGCAATCAAGTGCATCATCAATCCTCAAAAGTGGGTACAAATCCTTCTTAGTAATTTTGTTCATATAGAAATAATTGATCACCACTAACCTGATTCATCCTTCTTTTTAACTATAAGGATCAGACTCACTCATGGACTTGACAAAGGGATGAGGAGCCCGTGCTTGAAAAGCTTTCTGATCTTTTCACTGATAACAGCTTCAGCAGCACTAGACCTTCAAATAGGTCTCATCTGCATTGGTGAATATTTCTCTGTACTGACCTTGTGGATCACGTTCTTTGCACATCCCAAGTTGTGGTCATAATAGATGAATATCTCCTGGTACTTCTTAAATAGTTGGAGTATTTCTTATTGATGCTGTTCAGTCAATTTAGCCACCGGCTCTTGATCTATTAAGACATTGTCACTTTTGGCAGTTTCTGCTGGTAAACCCATTTCATTTAGAATTCCAAAAATAGTAGAATTTGTTGATCTCTGCCATCAAGATATATGTAGAAGTGCAACGACTTAATTTTCCATGATCTTCATTGTTTCATTCCCAGATTATCAAGTAGCACATTGATCTCTCCATGTCCTAGCATAATTACCCCCGGTGCAACCCATGGGTTGATCCTTAATTTCCTTCGTGGACCAATGACTTCTCCATATAGTTTCTCTGAGATCTCAAGCGTTAACCCTGCGTTAATGATTATTTTCATTTCAGACAGTAGATTGTTCATCATTTTCATTTCAAAGGGGATCCCACAGTTTTCTAGGATCTCATTTGATATTTCTCTCCATTTTCGCCCAACTAATTTATATTGGATAGGAATGGTGCCAAATTGTAAACTAAATTTACAAAATAGTTTTTATTAGTCAGCGGCGACTCTCCTTCCCACTAATATATTAAAGGAAGGGTTTCCTCAAAAATGGTCAGGGTATTCTCTTCAAAACACATTTCAATCCATATTTTCTCAGGAACTCTGTCCATCAGGATATTGTAATTCTGGTTTACCAACTCATGGCGGGAGCTGGTATTACTAATGAACCAAACTGGAGTGGCAGCATGCTGTACGCTACATAGGATATTGGCATCTCTGGTCTGGCTGTTCCATATTCCTTCCAGTGTTCTAGGTTGGTGAAATATTTATTCATTTTACCAGTTTGGTCAAAACAATATTTACGTGCGCTCCACTGTCTATGATTGCCATCACTCTCACTTGGTTAACAATAATATCTGCATAGCTGCACTCAGAATATTGTATAGTGTGTTTACTGAGTGAAATGCATCATTATTCACCAAATTGAGAGAATTAATTAGTTGTGCTGAAAGGTCAGGGAAAGATTCCTTGATAGCACTAATTAGAATGGAAACGTTTGCCTCATCTAATATTTTCTCAAGTAACTCCTCCTGGTTCTTTTTTTAGTACTAGATGGTTAACTCCTCCTGGTTCTTGGTAAACTAATCTTGTCCGCTAGCTAACAAGTGTATGGTTAAGCCGCTTCCTTCATGATCTTGGTATTGACGCCCTTTGTTTTGGCACAAGCGATAGCAATTACATCCATATTAACAACCTGATATAGTGGATTGGTTACTTCATCATCTACAAAGAGATCTGAAATGTCTATGTCATCATTCATAATATTGGGAGGAACAGGTTTAACTGCAGTACCAGATTGTTCCGTCTCTAGACTGCGGGACCTTTTCCTGACTCCTGACAGTTTTCTTTCTCTTTCCCCTGAAAAAAAGTAACCTGATCCTTGGGCTTCTTGCTCCAACATTGGGCGGCTACATGTCCAGATTTACCACACTTGTGGCAGCAGATTAGCGTCTTATCTGCTTGCTTCTGTACTTTGGGCTTATTCCCTGACACAACTTATTTGATTGCTCCTTACTCATTTCAGAAAATTTCACAGTGTTTTGAGCTCAAGTATGGATCATTTTAAAGCTCTATTTGTAACTTCAAAAGTGGCTCCCTACATCTTCAAGTAATCCACTATTTGAGATGTGGTCATTTGCATTACTAACGCTGAAACCATAGTTCTGTGTAAATCATGATAGGGCCATAACACCGCTTGCATCACAATTTAGGCGCCAAAATCTATTAGCACGTTTGCACCAGCCAGGATCTGCAATTCCTGGTAGAATAGGTCCACTAAAGCTGCTAGGGTTTCATCTTTGCGGAATTAGATCACCATAAATTCTTGCTTGCAGTTAAATTTTGTGTGGGGCTTCCAAATTCTAGCATGATGGCTTCTTTGGCCTCCTGGTAAGACCAGTTGTCCCCTTTTAAATGGGGCAAAACTAGATTCTGATATTCTGTGTTCAAGCAGTTCATGACAGTAACTTTTTTCTGTCAGTCACTAAAACCAAACATCTTGATCTCAAATGTCTGATAAAACACAGGTGTGTTATTCCAATGAAATGCAAGTAATTTTGGTTTGCTTCAAAATTCATCTGTGGTTTCACTAACATATGTATCCTGTCCAATGACTCTATTGAACATTGAAGTGACTTTGGGGGTCATCTCTGAAATTGCTCCAAATGACCTAGACATGTTTCTGGGTGGGCTATTCAACCAACTGGAGTTGTAGGCAATTCTTTCTCAGCCTCTTCTACCTCCATTTATGTACAATCACATTTATGGTCCTCCTTGCCTTCTATATGCTTTAACTGTTATGCTACTCTTCAATAATCCAGCAAATGCATTCTCAGTCTACCTATCGCTTGGTCTTCTGAAACAGTACTTGTTAATTTTTGGCATAAAGGCTTGATTCCGCCAGGTTGGTTTACACAGGGTATTAGCCACTGAGAAACTGAATTGGATGATATGGAGATTGCCAACACTAATAAAAACCTGATAAATGATATATGGAGCAATTGCCCCCATTAATACATTACTACTCTGCTAATAATCGCAGACTTCTCTGCAAAAAACCTCTCCTACTCAATCTTTCGTTCAATTCTTAAATCTCAGTCTCCCAAGCTGAATGCATCCTCTGCTTGGTAATCTCCTTTTCGTTTTCCCTTTTCTAGGAGTTTTTGTCTATCTCAAAGTCTCAGCATGATTCACCTCAATTCGCCAAGCAGTTGACAATTTGATCAAAATGCTTTTCACACATATAATTTTTCTGTTAATCTTGAGACTTGTCTTAACTCCAATTTATGATCTGTTGGAATGTACAGTGTATCATCCAGTCATATCAACTTCTTGACATTACCCCCTTTGACTGGACAATATGCTCTTATTGTCTATATGCTCAAAGGAGCTTTGCGTGAACTTGGTTGATAATCTGATCCCCTGTAGGTTCCTTAATGGTGTAAGAGTCCAAGCTAATATTCTTGATTATCTCAAACAGCCCAGCCCAGACATTAGAGAGCTTGTTTTTAATCCCAAATCCGTGTTGGTCATGGAATAAGACATTATCTCCTACAGTGAACAGCGGAAGTCCGCTCCATCTTTTCTGGTCGGCCACCTGATCATGAATCTTCTTGGCCAAACTGGTGGAATAGGCTTCCGTTTGTAACTTAATAAATTTTTCATTAGATCTGTCAAATAACGCTGGGGTTTCACACCACCAGTGTCCTCTACGCATGAGTAGAGCAGAGCAGGAAGAGCCAGATGTCGACCATACAGCAGTTGGAAGGGGCTCTTGTCAGTGGACATATGATAGCTGATAATATATGCAAACACAGCTGTAGCTAGGAGGGTACTCCATTCAGAGGGTTGATCCTTCACCAACTTATGGAGTATGTTCACTAAGGTTCTGTTGACCCGTTCTACCATTCCATTTGATTTTAGATAGTAGAGTGTAGTCAAAACAACGCAGATCGCCATCAACTTGTTCAACTTGGGCAAGATGTGCAAAGTGAAATTGGTTCCGTTATCATTTAAAATAAATTGAGGGAAGCTATGTCACTTTATAATGTACTCAATAATAAACTTCGATGTAGTGACCACTCCCAAGTCATTAATTGCCCTGGCCTCCACCAATATTGTCAAATAATCAATTGCAACAATTATATACTTAGATCGGTTTGCACCAGTTAGCAGAGGTCCCACTACATCAAGTGAAATGGTATACCAGGCGAACCAGGGCTTAACCAGCTGGTATGTGATTTTCTTGTGGAATGGCCTTTCCACTTGACACTGATGACAACATCCTACCATTTCCAGCACATCATAATGCATGCTCTCTCAATAGTAGCAGGGTTACAAAAAATCATACGTTTTCCATAATCCTCCATGTCCTACCGCCTGATGGACATCCATAATAATCGCAGGTCTAGCAGAGGATTTAGGGAAACTCAGCGTCAAGTCTCTAATCCGCTTATATAGTTACCCTTCTGTAAAAATTTATGGGTCTTGTTATTATTATCAGCCAATAACCCTATAACCTTAAACTTGCACAGGTTCAGTTCTTGTGCGATTCATTCAAGGTGTATAGTCATTGATATAATTGGTTGATAATAGTATGAAAACTATTATCTGTAGTTGAATGGAATTCTTAGATCTTGGCGCACTGCTCATCCAGTATTTCCGCTCAAAATACTTAAGATGTCTCGAAATAGGAATTTGTCCTTTGTACTGTCTAACCCAATCTTCTCTGAGATTCCCTGGTGACAGTTTCTTTGGTCCAACACACAGTTGGCAGCAATCCCCGATCTGCTTCCGCTTCTTCTCTGGATCCCCACTCAGATCCTTACCCTTTTCCTTAGAGAGTCTCCCAATTATTGCACACAGCAATAATATCCCTGAAAAAGAATAGAACAATTGAAAGCTGATAAATTTACTACTTAAAACTAAATACTGGATAAGAACTATAAACTTTTTTTATTATGAGTGAATTCTAGGGAATTTAAAGTGGGGGATTTGGTCATCTAACCCTCAGTTAACACCTCTTCAATGAAACGGCAGCCATTGCTGTTGAATCAAACATCCTCATCTCAGCAGCAATGGTCCTCCCCATCCTGGCTAGGATCCCATCATTGGAAACCTTGAGACCTAAAATGGAAAGAGTCAGAAAATGTGTCCCTAATGGTTTCCTCTCAATACAAGCAAACCATATTTGGCAAGCGACCTGCTTAGGTATTGGGACTTGTTAACCATTAAGGCAGGTCACTTCACCAACCAATTAATACACTAGTTGTAGGTGGCATCACTCGCCTCACAACTTACTACTTACATTTCCAATCAGTCAGTGATAAAACCCAACTGATCCCAATTGGTACACCTGATAGTTAATCACTTTCAGATGCCCCTATTTCATTGGAAACTCTGCCCAATGAGATCTTAAGCATTCATCCAGATTGATCCCCGATGGATCTGACCAGGAAAATATCCTAAAATCCCCCAAACATAGTTACTCCAAAATCAGGGTCAACTGATTTCCAATTCACTTCGCATTTGGGAATTATTCCCTAGCAAATCCTGGTAATCTAGACAGCTGGGAATATGGGCAAAAATCTAACACCTTCACGTAGGAAAGTATCCTGTCTAAGCCCATCTAGTACCTTGATCACATGCGGTGGCTTGTCATAGTATTTGTTCAACACCATCTTCTCATACATAATGTTGGCCAAAGCTGCCATGATGGCAACTGTTGGTAGTCGGGAAAGACAATCTGCATTTTGATGTTTTTCTCCCAGTGGTGTACAATCTCAAAATCGTACAACTGGAGCTTCAGTGCCCAACACATGAGCTGTCCTTCAGGTTCATGTAGATTCTGCAGCCAGCGCAAGGAAGCATGATCCATCACCACTTGGAATTTTACCCTATAAAGATATACCTGAAACTGTTTGTACGCGTAAATCACCATAAGCACTCCCACTCAGTCATGGTGTAGTTTTGTTTGTGACAGTTCAAGCTTTGACTGCTGTTAATTCTCAGCGTAGGGTCTTGATTCCACCAAGTTAGTTTGCACAGAGTATTAGCCACTGGGCAACCAAATCAGATGATATGAAGATCGCCAATTCTTAATAAAAACTAATAAACTTTTTACATGGAGCTATCACCCCTTATTATAACCTTTATTATTTTACTTAATATGCAGACCTCTCTGCAACAACCTCATTTTTGAAACAACCCCCTCTTCAATCCTCCATGTAACTCTTTATATCTCGTTTCCCAAGCTGGATGAATCCTTGGCTTGGTGTCTTCTATTCATTTTCTCCTTTTATTCAAAACTCTCATTTATACTAAATCTCAGTGTAATTCCCCCATTCTTGACAATTGGTCAACATTTCAATTGACTATTATTTGTATACCTCTTTTCATCAATCTCGAGACTCATCTCAATTTTCCCTCTGATCCGCCGTATGGTTAGCATATTGTCCAGTCATATCAACTTCCTGACATTACCCCCCCTTTGACTGGACAATATGCTCTCACTGTTTGTAGGTTATAAGGAACTTTTCATGAACTCAGTTGATGATCTGACCCCCGCAGGTTTCTTGATGGTGTAGACATCCATGCCAGTCTTCTCAATTATCTCAAATGGACCAACCCAGATGCTAAAGAGCTTCTTTTTTTCTCCCAAAACTGTGCTGATCGTGGAATAAAACATGGTCCCCTACAGCAAACAGCGGAAATCCGCTTCATCTTTTTTGATCCGCTGTCTGATCGTGAACTTTCTTATACAGAAAGGTGGAGTAAGCTTCCATTTGCAGCTTGATCAACATATCCATAAGAGTCTTCAAGTAGCGCTGGGGGTCCACCCCACCAGTATCCTCTACACATGAGTAAAGCAAGGCAGGCAGAGCTGGATGTCGACCATAGAGCAGTTGAAATGGGATCTTACCAGTGGACAAATGATAGCTGATATTATACACAAACACAGCTGTAAGTAGAAGAACGCTCCATTCCATGGGTCAATACTTTACCAATTTATGAAGTATGTTCACTAGGGTTCCATTAACCCGCTCCACCATTCCATTTGATTATGGATGATATGAGGTGGTCAAAACCCTACGGATCGCCATCAACTCATTCAACTTCAGCAGAATGTGCAAAGTGAAATTGGTTCCATCATCCATTAAAATGAATTGTGGGCAGCCGTGTCGCTGTATAACACACTCCATAATAAACTTGGCAGTAGTGACTGCTCCCAAAATCGTTGATAGCCCTGGCCTCAACCCATCAAATCAGATGATCTATGGCTACAATAATATACTTGGATCAATTGGCGCTAGTTGACAGAGGTCCCACTACATCAATGGAAACGGTGTGCTAGGCGAACTGGGGTTTAACCAGCTGGTATGTGGTTTTCTTGTGGAATGGTTTTTCCACTTGACACTGATGGCAACAACTGACCGTTTCCAATACGTCATAATGTATGATCTCCCAGTTATATCGGGATTGCAAAATCTCCAGTGCTTTCTCTAATCCTCCGTGCCCTACAGCCCAATGAGCATCCATAATAATTGTAGGTCTGGCCGAAAGTTTAGGGAAACTCAACGTCATGTTGCCAATATTAATATATATTTCTCCCCCATATAGAAAAGTATCCACCCTGAGTCCATCTAATACCTTGATCACATGTGGCAGCTCATATTGGTATTTGTTCACCACCATCTTCTCATATATTATGTCAGCTAAATCTGCTGTGATAGCGACCGTTTGCAGCTGAGAAAGACAATATGAATTTTGGTGTTTTGCTCCCGGATGGTGTACAATCTCAAAATCATATGCTTGAAGCTTCAGTGCCCAACATGTGAGTCACCCTTCTGGTTCATGCAGATTCTGCAACCAATGCAAGGAAGCATGGTCTGTCACTACTTGGAATTGTACCCCATGCAGATATACCTGGAACTGTTTGTAAGCATAGATCACCGCTAAACATTCTTGCTCGGCAATGGTGTAGTTCCATTAATGACATTTCAAGCTTTGACTACAAAATGCAACAGGATGCTCTACGCCATAAGTCTTTTTAAGATAATAATGCCCCTATAGCGGAGAGGGAAGTGTCCGTTTTCACTATGAACTGTTTGTCATAGTTGGGATATTGCAATATGGGTGCACTTGCTAGAATGGTGCGCAACACGTCAAAAGCATTCTGGAATCATTCCGTCCAATTGAAAGAAGCATTTTTCTTCAACAACTCAAAAAGCGGGGCTCTGATACAACTGAAATTGGGAATGAACCGTTGGTAGTACCCGGCCATCCCCAGAAACACTTGAATGTCTCACTTACTACCAAGGTGGTCATCTTGCTTATCACTTCCACTTTAGCCGGCTGCAGTTTAAGCCCGTTTGAATGCACAACAAACCTGAGGTATTCCAATTGTTCTTTAAAAATGGCACTTCTGAGGCTTAGTTTCGATATTAGCAGCAGCAAGGCATCAAAACACTTGTTCCAAATGGACAAGGTGTTTGGTAAACATCCACGAGAACACATTGATATTGTTGAGATAAACTAAAATGCAGGACAACTTTAAATCACCTAGAATTGTATCCATGGCATGCTGGAATGTAGCCGGGGAATTGCACAACCCTTGTGGCATGTGAGTTGGCTGGAATAATCCTCTCAAAGTGATGATAGCAAATTTTTCCTGTTCCACTGATGGCAACTTGATCTGCTAATACCCCGAGATCAGATCCATGGCAGAGAAATAATACGCCCCTCCCAATTGGTAAAATGCATCTTTAATCCGCGGAAGAGGGTAAGAATCCTTCTTCATTACATTATTGAGTTTATGATAGTCAATAACCACTCAATTTGAGCCATCTTTTTTTCTTCACAATGAGCACTGGTGATGCCCTCAGACTTTTTGACAGCTCTAGCATCCCCAGCACAATAAGTTTATCCACCTCATCAGAAACAACCTCCTCCGCTGCTTTGGAACATCTAATAGGTCGCTATCAATTGGGAGGGTGATCCTTGTATCTATATGATGTACCACCCCTTGAGAGCACCCCAAATCATGATCATCATGTGTAAAAATATCTCGGTACTTTTCAAATAATGCCATATCTTGTTCTTGTTGTTCTGCCAATAATCCAGTAAGCGCTTCCTGTGAAGCCATGGTCAATACACCAAGCGGAGAGCTTGTCAGCAGTCCAAGATCCTCCATGGAGCTGAAATCATGAATACGGCGGACTTTCTCTATAGGAACAAAGTGTAAGTAAGCCACCACTTGGTGCCGCTGGATTGTTATTGTCTCCTTCTGTAAATTCGCTAGCAGCACTTTCACTTCTCCATTACCAGGTAGCAGAAACCCTGGAGCCACATGTGGTTTGAGCTGAGAGTGCTGGTGAGGAGCCATGTTTTCTCCATAAAGCCCTTTAGGGACATCAATTTCAAGCTCAGTCCCTACTATGCACTGATGTCCAGATGGTAGGCTCAAATTGCCTGCTGCCCAAAGCGGAATCCCTTTGTACTCATAAATCTAGTTGAGGAGGGCTCTGGTTCTCCGCTTCATTCACCAATATTGGACAGTAATAACCCATCACTGTACACTAGATTAATTTGATTAGAGCGGAACAGATCTGTTGGGATTCTGCTAAGGGTGAAGTAAATGGGAATCTGTTATTCTAAAATATTAAGAGTTTCCTCCGCCATATTTATCACAACACCAAATTTTCTCATAAATGCTGCACTGATTAGCATGTAATAGTTGTTGTTTGGAAGATCCACCGCTGGAGTGGAAGCCTGGACTGACCCAAAACGTAAGGGCAACGTACTATATGCTCCTTCAGACACAGTGCTATGCGCCCTGCGGTTCTGTATACTACTTGGTGGTCCACATCCAGTTTGAGCAGAAGCTTAGTCACCAACCGGGTAGAGACTATGTTCAAAGGGGCTCCCATGTCAATGATAGCGCAGATTTTTGTGTTTTAAACGAAAATGTCAAAATAAGTACATTCTGAGTAAGAGGAACCATAAGTGTTTATTGCATGTATGTCCAAGGGCTTAATGTTACTTAAGAAAGAGGAGATGCTCTAGCCGACTTGATACTCATTGATGATTTTTTTCCACCAGAATGGCTACGTTGACTCCTACCAAAGAAGCAGCAGCTGTCAAGGGATCCTTGATACTTGTTCCGGTCTGTTCCAAGATCTGCCACACATATGGCTTCTGTGCATCCTGGCTGAACTCAGGGCTTGAGGGTGAATTTATACTTTTGTAAATGGAAGCAGAGGTACCCAATGGAAGCTGTTGGTATAGCAATTCATCCAATTGAGTTCTGAATTCTCCTAATTAAAAGCTTGGGAATCGTTAGGGACAAGTGGATTAGAAATAGTGGAGGTAGAGCGTCCCATCTCTACTTCACCCAATCTTTTCCCTGCTGGGTTTCCTCGGTTGGCAACACATACACTCTTGTTTTGCTAGGGTAGTTTGCCACATAATGACCCCTTCAGCCGCACTGGAAGAAAGTATTCATGAAAGGTTCAAATATATAGCATGCAGCTGAAGGACCAATGGAAAATTAAATTATGTTTCCAAGGTCGTGAACAAACTGGCAGATCATATTTAGGACAAAAAGGATATGCAGATCTGTATGATGAACAATTATATTCTGGTGATTGATAGCTTAGTCGCTGTAGTCCATACTCTAAAGTCTTTGGGGTGGGGATAGCAGAGGGTTCTCAGGCTATATTAGGGGCACTGATTGTGGCGGAGAGTCAATGGAAGGTATTCATAATTCAAATAAATCCTGAATCTCCATCCAAAACATGAGACATAACATTATATAGTTCCTGATATGGTTTGATGGCTGCCGTCATTGCTATACCAACATCCTCAGTGGATAAAATGTTAGTTCCAATTAGTAAATGTGCTTCCGCTGAGAAATGTTCAGCAAAATCTGACAGGGTCTCATTTTGGTGAAATGTTATAGTTAGGAAGTCAGCTTTCCATTGGGCCATCTTGGTCGCACCCCCAAGCATCTGGAGAACAGTCACTTAAATTTCTTTGTAGGATGCTGAGCTGTTTGGAAGGTAGCAAGTAACTTGATCGGTGCTGTACACATCAAGAGCAGACAGTAACAGTTTCACTTTCTGTTGATCAGAAACTCCTTTCAAAGTGCAAAATCACTTGGAGTAACCGTGTAGACTACCTCATGGCTGAAAGGAGGTAATTTTTCGATTTTCACAGCTTCACCTTGCTCCAGACTTCTGCAGCAAGGATCAGGCGAATTGGTTTTGGAGCGACTAAGGGAACCATCCCCTCAGGAATTATTGTACATCCAGCCAGTCAAGCTTGCATCTGGCATAATGAACTCAAAGGAAGTAGAGTCGCGTGGAAGTTAATGTTCCAGCACTTGAAGGATATTCGTTATTGGATCCATATCATTCTTCACCAAAATTGCCATTAACTGCACCGTTCCCCCCAGCTCCAGCATATTCCACAAAATGCTCGTTGATCATCTGCTCTGCTTTAACCAAATGGCATCTACACCATCCATCCTGGAATTACCGTTGCAGTGCGCATAGTGATATTGCAACTCCTGACAATATTCCCGCTCCTTGTGCAACTGCTGCTCCACTACTTGTAGTCATGAGAGGACATATCCAATTGTATTCTACATATGGGCGTGCTGTCAGCTAGCATTATCTTCTTGGTGATTAGCATCATTTATCTGGGTAAAGAGAGCGGCTTGTTCCTGTACCAATCCCTCATTGGCCCATCAAAGGGTATTAAGTCATCCTTGTATGTCAGCATAATCCCGTCTCATGGATCAGAAGAGGGAAAACTCAACGCCGCTCAGCCTGACTAACGGCTTTCTAATTGTGTAACCTGACGGAATAGCTGAAGATATTCGGGGGACGTTGACTAAGGGATAAGCTTGTTATCAGCCATTTGCTGACTACTCCATTTAATATGAAGTTGGTTTACTTTAGCTGATATGAAACCAACTTGATCCACCACTTGCTGTTCCACCAGTGTTATTTTTTCTTTAAGCTGAGCAACAATGGCTTCAAGCGCTTCTGCCCATTTGGTTAAATCCATCATAAAGCGCTCAGTATTGTGTCCAGATGTTGTGATGTATCAAATCCATTCTGTCAACAGGCCATGCCGATCCAACAGTTCTTCAATTACCCAAGATAACTCAAGAGTCAACTGGGGTACCAACGTGTCCAATTGATGGCGGATGTTCTCAACATGGTGGTCCATTTGCCCAAGCACCCCTTGTACCTCCAAAAAGAGTGATCAAGTTAGTTGAGCAAGAGGCAAATATCATTTTGCTGTTCTTGAGAAAATTGCATCACATCTCCAATCTATATTGCGGTGAGCCAACACTCACAGTAGTTGTCAAATAGATGGTTGCACATATGCGACTAGATATTCCTCAATTCCGCGGGTACCAAGGCGGCAAGTCAACCCTGTTATAGTCATGTCCAGATAGGACATGTAGATGGCGTAGCAATTTTCTTAATTGCATTGGTTATAAAACAGACTCAAGGCATACTCCCCTGCCTCATCTTTGTATAATTGATATCCACAAACATCCACTCCATAATATTCCGCAGCTGCTGAGGGGTCACATTCGTGGAGCGCCCTAGTTGGTCAGCCATCAGCTCAGGGCAGTTTTTTAGTTGAATATTGATCATAACTTCATCATTACCCAGTTCAGTCACAGTGAACAATTTTGGTTCATTATTAGATGCCTACCGTGCTTCTTCCGCATGACACATGCAGAATCTGATAGAATGGTGATGTAACAAATGAGGGTTCATTATCATATTACAACATCAAATATCTACAGTTGACCAATGGCCCCTAGTGATCACCACTGTTAATTCTCGGCGTAGGGAATTGCTTCTTCCAAGTTGGTTTGCACAGAGTATTAGCCACTGGGCAACCAAATCAGTTGATATGAAGTTCGCCAATTCTTAATAAAAACTAATAAACTTTTTACATGGAGCTATCACCCCTTATTTTAACCTTTATTATTTTACTTAATATGCAGACCTCTCTGCAACAACCTAATTTTTGAACCAACCCTCTCTTCAATCCCCCATGTAACTCTTTATATTTTGATTCCCCAAGCCAGATGCATACTCAGCTTGGTGTCTTCTATTCATTTCCCCCTTTTATTAAAAACTCTCATTTGTATTAAATCTCAGTGTAATTCCCCCATTCTTGCCAATTGGTCAACATTTCAATCGACTATTATTTGTATACCTCTTTTCATCAATCTCAAGACTCATCACAATTCCCCCTCTGATCCGCCATATGGTTAGCATATCATTCAATAATATCAACTTCCCAACAACTGCAAAATGTGACAGGGTGCTCCTCGCCATCATTGTCCGTCTGGGATAATACTGCCCCTATAGCGGAGAGCAATGCATCCATTTGTACTATGAATTGTTTTTTAAGTTGGGATATTGCAAAATGAGTGCGCTTGTTAATGCAGTTAATAACACATCAAAAGTGTTTTGACATCGTTACGTCTAGTTAAAAGAGGCATTTTTCTTTAACAACTCAAAGAGAGGTGCCCTGACACAACTGAAGTTGGGAATGAACCATCAGTAGTACACAACCATCCCCAAAAACACTTGAATTCCCATTTATTACCTTGGCGGGTCATCTTGCTTATCACTTCCACCTTTTCTGGCTGCAGCTTTAGCCCTTTTAATCCACTACAAACCCAAGGTATTCTAATGGTTCTTTAAAAAAGTGACACTTCTGAGGCTTGATTTTGATATTAGCATTAAAAATTCGATGACATACTTGTTCCAGATGGGCAAGATGCTCTGTAAATGTTTGTGAGAACACAATGATATCATAAAGGTAAACGAAGATGCAGGACAGCTTCAATTTATCTAAAATCGTATCCATAGCATGCTGGAATGTAGCCAGGGCGTTGCAAAAACCCTGTGGCATACATGTCAGCTGGGATAACCCTCTAAAGTTATGATAGCGCATTTCTCCCGTTCTGCCAATGGAAATTTGATCTGCCAGTACACTGAGATCAAATCCGCGGTGGAAAAATAATTCGCCACACCTAATTATCTAACGCGTCATCAATCCATGTAAGGGGGTAGGAATCCTTCTTTGTTACACTAATGAGCTTTTTATAGTCAAAAACCACCCTATTTGTGCCATCTTTTTCTTTACAATGAGCACTGGCAATGCCCATGGACTGTTTGACAGCTCCAGCATCCCTTGTTCGATAAGTTTATCTACCTCATCAGAGACAATCTCTTCCACCACCTTTGAACGCCTAATAGGCTGCTATTGAATGGGAGGGTGATCCCTGTATCTATCCAATGTATTACCCCTTGGGCGCATCCCAAATTATGATTGTCGTGTATGCAAAAATATCCCAGTATTTACAAATAAAGCTATTGCCTTATCTTGCTGTTCCACCAACAATTTAGTTAGCGCTTCCCTGGAACCACTGTCATTATGCCAAATGATGAATTTGTTGTTATGACAAGGTCCTCCCACAATCTGAAATCATGAATACAGCGAACTTCATCTAAAGGAGCAAATTGTATGTAAGCCACCACTTGGTGCTGTTGGATTGTTATCATCTCCTTCTGTAAATTCGCTAGCAGTACCTTCACCTCCCCATTCTCAGGTAGCAGTAACCCCAGAGCCACATGTGGTTCAAGTCATGATTGCTGGTGAGGCCCCATAATTTCCCCGTATAGCCCTTTAGGGACATCAATTTTGAGCTTGGTTCCTACTATGCACTGATGTCCAGACAGTAGGCTCAAAGCGCTTGCTGCTCAGAGCGGAATCCCTTCATACTCATAAAACTTGTTGGGGAGGGCTCTGGTTCTCCGCTTCATTCACCAATATTGGACAGGAATAACCCCATCACTGTACACTAGATTAATTTGACTAGAGCGGAATGGATCTGTTGGGATTCTTCTAAGGGTGAAGTATATGGGAATCTGTTGTCCCAAAATATTAAGAGTTTCCTCCGCCATATCTACCACAGCTTCAAATTTCCTCATGGATGCCACACCAATTAAAATCATAGTTATTATTTGATAGAACCACCACTGAAGTGGAAGCCCTAACTGACCCAAATTGCAAAGGCAGCGTGCTGTATGCTCCTTCAGACACAGTACTTTGTGTCCCCACGGTCCCATATGCTAGTCAGTGGTCCACATCCAGCTTCAACGGAAGCTTAGTCACCAACTTGATGGAGATTATATTCACTGGTAACCCAGTGTCTATAATAGTGCGGATTTTTGTGTTCTGAACAAAAATGTCACAATAATTGCACTCCAATTAAGAAGAACCATCAGTGTTTATTACGTGGACGTCCAAAGGCTTTTTGTTGCTCATGAAGGATAATATGCCCATAATGACATGAGAATACTCCATAGCAATTTTTTTGACCAGAATTGCTGTTAACCCCTACTAGAGAGACAACGTCCATGGAGGGATCCATGTTGCTTATGCTAGTTTATTCCAGGATCTGCCATGCGTATGGCTCCTGAACATCCTGGCGAAACTCAGAGCTTGGGGGCGAATAATCACTCTGGAACGGAAGCTGGGTATCTGATGGAAGCTGTTGGTATATCAAGTCATCCAGCTGAGTTCCGAGTCCTATGCAAAGGGATTCTTGAGAATCGTTGGGGACAACCTTTTGACTTAGCGGAGGTAGAGCGTCCCATCTCTACTCTGCTCAAACTTTTCCCTACTTGATCTTCCCAGATGGCATCACATACACCTGAGGTTTGCTAGGACAATTACCCAAATAATGCCCTCTTCATCCGCACTGGAAGCAAGCTTTCATAAAGGGTTCCCCTCTATAACTTGCAGCAGGAGGACCAGTTTGAAGATTAACAGTATTAACTAAAGGTCAGGGATGAACCAGCTGAGCGTACATAGGACGAAAATGATCCACTGATATATATGATGGACAAATATGTTCCAGCGTTTTATAGCTTGGTCGCTGCGGCCCATATCCTGAGGAATATACTGCGGTGACAGCAGGGGACTTTCACTCTACATTGGGGGCGCTGAACGTGGTGGAAAGATGAAGTAAGGTGTTCACAATTCAAATAAGCCCGCATCTTTGTACAAAACGTGGGACATAGCATTATGTAATTCCCAATATGGTTTAACAGCTGCTATCATCACTATACTGACATCCTCAGTGGATAAAATGTTGGCTCCAATTGACACATGCGCTTCTTCTGAGGATCGTTCAGCAAATTCTACCAGAGACTCATTTTGGTGGAACTTTTAATGGAAATGGCAGAAGAAGTATAGACCGGCCTGCCAGTTGGGATGTGTAAGCACCCAAAAAGAAAGCCAGAATGTCAGAGGCATTGCCGACCATATGACATGATATGGAGCCAGGCATTGTGAAATGATGAATTGTTAGTGTAGGACAACAGTGAGTATGATACCAACGACAAACCACAATGTGCCCATCCCTGACCCAGGGAGTCTTGCTGCAGGGGGTGGGAGTACAGAAATAGTTTCAATGAATTCATCGGCATATGGGGTCATTTCAACTAGGGAGACAAGGAGATGGATTGTCACTTGCAGTTAGTGGATGTAAGGCCACAAGATCCTCGTGTATTGTTGTCAGAAGTTCATGATAGCAGGGTTATAGTGCCAAAAATATCTGACTCACTGAAAACAATCAACGATGGAGGGGGACATAGTGACCATAAGTACTGGTAGAGCCCATCCAGTATATGGACTGTCAGGCCACCAGGGAAATACCATCAGGGATGTGGTCAGAAGGAACAGTGTAATAAAAATTGATCGGCTTTTTGGGCAAAAATTTTTATTGAAAGAAAAGGAAGAAAATTGACCAACAATTTTCTCAGTGCAATGCAACTGATTAAATTGTGGTCAATTTGGGGTAGTGACAAGCTGGAATCAGGACCCTCAATTTCGACCTAACCGGCAAATTATTCAGGAATGGGCGGGTTAGTTCCCTGGGAACTGACATCAAAAAATTCAGTGGCAGGCCTAGTCGCTGTCAGTTTGACCTCAAACGTCCAAACTAAGGCTCAGCTATGTTTCTGATGGTTGGCGTGACAGTGTTTGGCCTGACGAGCGACAGGAATCCCCCAAGGCCACCCCACATAGGGGTGGGTCCATTTGGTTGGGAACAGGTTTGGGACACCCAACCTGCCCGCACTTGGTCACTGGGCCATTTGTTCAGTCAGTGGCATCACATCAGCCACAATGCCCAAATTATCAACAGGGGACTTCAAACCCTCATTGATGATGGCTGATGCTATAGCCTGCTTATCGAGGATGATCCTGATGACTTTGGTAGGGAGGTGATTTGTTTGATCAGCATGTTAATCAAATTGAAACTGTTGGGCATTCCGGCCAATAACTCAGTCTTCATACCCTTCCAGCTATTTGAGATCCAAACATCGGGCAGATTGCCACTTGAATTAGTTCTGATTGATTTCAATTTGACAATCTCAGCGCAAATTTCTCTGATTCCCCATAACAGTTCTGATGAGGTAAGTGTGGGTATGGGGGGTGGAATCTGAAGTGGAAGAGCTGTTACCCAGCGCTTATCTACTACATGAGTGAGATCGCCCTGAGTAATGAGGGGTACCGCCATCCTCTTCAGTGCCTTCTTACTCAGGGACGGAAAAATGGCCCAATCAACAGCTAGGGGATGTTCCCCAGGACTTACAGAACTGTATGATCAGGAAGTTGGCCTTTTGTTGGGCCATCATGGCCACGCCCCCAAACAGCTGGAGGACAGTTGCTTTTACCTCTTTGTAAGGTATCAGAACTATTCAGAAGGTAGCAGGTGACTTAATAAGCGCTCTCCATGTCCAAAGCAGACAGCAACAGTTTAACTTTCTGAAAATCTGAAGCCCCTTCCATGGTAAATCTGAATCACTTAAAGTAGCCGTGCATATTCCCATCATGAATGAAGGGTGGTAATTTCTCGATTCAAACAGCTTCGCCTTGCTCTGAGCTTAAGCTTCAAGGAGCAACCAAATTGGGCTCAAAATGACTAGGGGAAACATCTCCTTGTGAGCAATCATAGGGATGGCTGGATGGAATTGAATCTGCAAAATGGACTTGGGAGAAGTGGTGTTTTGAGGAGGGTCTGCCACAACACCCAAGGGATACTTGTTGGCCGATCCATAGAATTCCCCCCCCCCCAAATCACTGCTAACTGCACCACTTTCCCCAGTTCTGGCTTTCCCATCAAAATGTTTGTTGAATATCTGTTCCATTTTAACCAAATAGTACCTGCAGCAGCCATCTTGAAATTCCTGTTGAAGTGTCTCATACTGATTTTGCAACTCACGAAAGAATTCCTGCTCAGAGTCCAGTTTCCGCTCCACTGCCTGTAGTCATGAGAGGACGTCCTCCACTGTGCTCTGCATTCTTTTGTGCTGCCTGCTAGCATTATGCACTTGTCGATTAGCATCAGCTACTTGGTTAATGAGGGTGGCCCGTTCTTGCACCAGTTCCTCATTGGCCCATCAAAGTGTATCCAGCTGTACTTGCATATCTGCATACTCTTCCATCTCAATTAATGGAAGAGGAATGGCTTTACTACGCTCATCCTGGCTAAATATTTCCAATTGTGTAACCTGACGTATCAACTGGAGATATTTGCGGGACATTGACAAGGGGATGAGCGCGTTGTATGCCATCCGCTGATTATTCTACTCAATGCAAAGTTGACTGAATTCAGCTGCTATGGAACCAACATGATCCATAATTTGCCATTATGTCAGCATTACCCTTTCCATGATCTGATCTATCATGGCTTCAAGCGCTTCCATCCATTCTTCCAGGTCCATCATAAAGAGCTCTTACTGCTTCCCAACGTGGTTACATCCTGAATTCATTCTGCCAATAGACCATGATGATCCAACAATTCTCCTATCACTTGAGATAACTCTAGATTCAACTGTGGCACCAAAACGTTCAAATGTCGGTGGACATCCCCAACACGGTGGTCCACCTGTACCAGCGCCCCCTGCACCTTCAAAAAGAGTGATCAAGGCGGTCAAGCAGGAGGCAAGTATCATTCTGCTAGGCTTGAACGAACCTCATTATGTCCCCAATTACAATATTGTGGTGATCCAGCACACGCAGTAGCTGGCGGATAGATGGCTGCACATAAGAAACTAAAGACTCTTTGGCTCCGTGATTACTAAGCTGACAAGACAACCCCATGGTAGTCACATCCAGATAGGACATATACAATGCATAGCGGGTTTCTTAGTCCCGTTGATTGTAGAACAAACTCAAAGCATGCTACCCTGCCTTGTCTTTATAGAGTCAATACCCCCACCAAAGCCATTCCATAATGCCATGCAGCTGCTGAGGGGTTACATTTGTAAAGCGATCTTGTTGGTCTGCCATCAACTCAGGACAAGTTTCTAATTGTAAATCGACCATATCATCTTCATCACCCAACTCTGTTATTATAAAAAGTACTGGTTCGTTGTTGGATGCTTTCCGCGCTTCCTCAGTATATCACACATGAAATCTGGTCAGGTTTTGTCATAACAAGTGAGGGCTTGCCATTTTGCCCTAGTGCCAATAAACTATAGTTGGCCAGTGGCCCCTTTAGTGAGCACCACTGTTAATTCTCAGCATAATGGCTTGATTCCGCCGAGTTGGTGTACACAGGGTATTAGCCACTGAGCAACCAAATCAGATGATATGGAGATTGCTGACTTTAATAAAAACCCAATAAATGATATATGGAGCGATCACCCCTATCAATATTTTATTACTCTGCTAATAATCGCAGACTTCTTTGCAAAAAACCTCTCCTTCTCAATCTTTCATTCAACTCTTAAATCTTGGTCTCCCAAGCCAAATGCATCCTCTGTTTGATAAACACCTATTTGCTTTCCCTTTTCTAGGTGTTTTCACCTATCTCAAAGTCTCAGCGTAATTTCCCTCAATTCACTGAACAGTTGACACTTCTATTGATTCACTTTACATACATATATTTTTTTGTCAATCTTGAGACTCATCTTGACTCCAATTTTCGATCCACTGGAATGTATAGCATATCGTCCAGTCATATCAACTTCTTGACAGTACTTCTTTAGTCAATTCAACATCCTTGCACTTAAAGAGTTGACTTTTCCACAGAGGTCATTGTTGATCTTTCTCACCTGGTTACCTCATCCTTGGCCTTCATCACCAGTTCTTCCAGTGCAGTGAAGACAGCTTGTAATGCTGAACTAACTGCATTTTTGTTGACAATTATAAGTTAAATCCAGAGCTTAAGTAGCTCATTATTGTAAGACATATTAATTAGATATTCTTATTAAATTTGGCTAGACTCAACTACCCCCTGTAGTGAGCACCAAATGTTAAATTCTGAGAACTGATGGCTACTATACCTCCTTCTCTGGAATGAGTACTAATTCTTAAACTGGGCTTTGATTCCTCGTTATGAATAATGACTTTCTTGGCTCCCTTTGTTTAACTTGCAAAGATTATTCTTATGTGCGTTGTTCAATTTGATAATATGATATGATGGGCAATAGTAGTATGAAAACTACTATTCTAGTTGATCTGATATCCAGAATCTTGATTAGATCCAACGCCAACCTGGTGCTTGTTCTAATATTGATTTCTAAAATGGTAGGGACTTGTTACCTACACCGTCTGGTAGAACTTAACCAATGATAAGGTTTAAAGGTTCTTATTCCTTCTTTCTCACTGAGTACGTGAAGGTCAACTATATTTAAACAAAGGATCTTCTTGTCCTTCTTTTTCTAATCCTAAGAGCAATCAGTCTATATTATAAACAATAAATAATTGTATATTCAATCAGAGCTAATTTTATCTGCTTTATTATAAAAAATACAGGTTTTTAAAGGGAATTGGGCGCACAACACTTCGTTTTGCAACTCAATTGGGAACGGCAGTTGTCACCAATAAATTAACCCTCCAGGGTCACGTGAAACGATGGCCTTCCTCATCAAAAATAAACAAGTCCTCTTCCCTACTTGATTGCAACTTTTCTGAGATGAAATGAGAGCGTGTCACACACCTTCGCTCAACTCCCATCAAATTTACCCTTATCTGGTAACAGCCTGCTTAGGTAATGAAACTATTACCCATAAATAGAAGATTGCATTTCAGGAAAAGTTAACTTGAAAGTTGCTATTATGATATGCAGAATTACTCACCAGCAACTCAAAGATACCTTAGTCAATTTGTAACTAAACCCAATTGATTCCTAAAAGCCAATTAAGTTATCAATAGTTAAATTGACCCCCTAATTGCTTGCTTGTTGTTGGGGATCATCCCTGATGAAACACTCATCTATCCGGCAGATTGCACTCTGGCAGATTAATAAATATTCGCTGGAATATTTCTCAAAACATTAGTATAATATTATTAATAACTTCAACATCCACTAGCCGGATTAATCCCCTAGTGGACCAGCTTATTAATCATAATTAATGAAGCTGGATAAGGTGGTCAAAATCCCAACAGACCATTAACTTGTGGTGGGAGCACTTGGTATTCTTATAAGCCACTGCCTTCCCCTTTAAAAAACCAATTTATATATCTAAATAACATTTGGAAAGCTAAGCCCATGACTTTTTGAGCCTACCACTGAGTTTAACACCCCCTGATTAGAAGCCAAGTCTTCTCACACTTAGTCGAATCCCTGACATAGTGAATTATATATTAATCTTAGAACTATTCACCCTTCTATCTGCAATAGGCGACATAATTGTTTACTTATTGTCAATAAACTTACATGCCCTGGTTAACTTGTCATTTTTTGTTTGTCAATGCTCTCTCTCCTCAAGTCTTTCTATCAGGCACTGGAACATAGCATGCCACTCTCACCCAACCCTACAGATCCTCCCAACCCACCTTAAACCCTTTGGATATTACCCCAGTTCCATCTACAGAGGTGGATAATCAGATGCTTGATGCCTTGGCATAACTTCAGATTTGATTTGCAGCAGTCATGTCTCAATTTCCACCTCTCATGGATGTCAAAAAAGTGTGGTCCTCTTGGATGCACTTGATGAAGATGTCCATCATTGGGTTTGGGGATTAATATGCTCTGACAATAAAGCAGGAGACTCCACTTTCTATCTCACCATTGTGGCTTTGATAGTGCATGCTCCGGAGTCTAGACCTTCATGTCTGTTGCATCTCTATACCCTGAGTCCTGAAACAACAGAATTAGAAGAATTTATTGAGGCGTTTATGGTTTTAGCACTTCCATTGGACCTACCTCTGGATGTCACTATCTCAGCCTTCAGAGCTACACTGGATCCAGTCTTTGTGAGTCACCCATCTTGAGACCCCTTGTAAGAATCTTTTGAGCCTGCATTCCATATGAACCAGCTAATGATTCCACTCCACATCAAGATACTAAAACCTCAGTTGTAGCAATTGAACCATCTGTGACTGACATTCCTCATCTCTCAAGTCTCATCCCGTCAAAAAATCCAAATCCAAAGGCTTAAGACAATAAATATGCTTTTATAGTTCTTCCAGTGTTGCGGTAATGGCTCCAGCAAAAACTGTTAGTTCTTGTCCCACTTCTATCACAGTATGTGCTATGAAGAAAAGTATCTCCCTCTCTTCACAACACAATGAGTCGACTGTGTCATTGGACCCCAACAACCCCACACTATCTCCCAAGCAGGTGAGCATTGTGGAAGCTCTTCAAAATTATGTACTATCTGTTCCACCTCCTAAAGTACCAGATGTACTAAAAATTGTGATGATTCCCAAACATCCCTCTCCATGCTTTCTGTCAATAAACAATATATCAAGCTCACTTTTGATTCCTGTGTCCATCCTATCAGGATCTATAAAGTGACAGTTAATGCACTTCCCGATAATGTCACATCTGGTAACTTTTTTAGACCTCATGGTAGCCCAACCTCTTGAACTTAGTTGACTTAGGCTTTCACAATATTAGGCACATCTTTGGCTCCAATAAAAGTGCCATGCCATGAAACGTCCTGATATGTTTAATATTCACAATTTCTGCCTCTATGATCAATTTTCAGCAGTATGTGACCCAGTATAACCAGTAATAATATGAGTCAAATGACGGCAGCACCAGCGTGGCATCATCAACCTAAACTTTAACTAATATTATAAGAACGTAATGCTCAGTGGCGAGTTTCCACTTATCATTCACCCCCAGGAAGCATCCCTTGGTTCCATTGAAGTTCCGCACCCTCCCCTTCAAAGATACCATCATATTTCCCAGTATCCCTGAATCCTTAAAAGGATACATTGAACTTGATGTTGGCTACCAAGATCCCATATCACTTAGCTTATGACTTAGAATTACATCTAAAAGTTGATCTGGTTATAATTGATTGTTTTCTTTATCCTTATATGGAGGAGGAGGATCAGGCTCTAGTTTATGGCTTGAAAAAATGTTGTATATGTAATGGATGAAACTACAAATATTAGGGCTTCTTCTGTGTCCATTAAATAAGACTGGGCAATATATCCCTTCCAATCAAGGTAAGGGAAGGGGCCTACGCATTAATGATAGTAAAGATAGCAGACTTAGGATCTAGTACTAAAAAAAAAGATAGCAGACTTAGGGTACACTTTAGATGAACGCTGGGTGCCACTTCTCCCAAATATAAATTTTACTTCATCCCAAACCAGCAGAAAATCAAATTCACCTATTACTCCCAATTCCACCATAACATATGGATAAAATTGATAATAAGTGCAAAGAAATCTGCACAAGAACCAGCGGATTGAAATGGATCCCCAAAATGGGTGAAAATATCGCGTTCAATCTGGTAGAAATCCCTTGAGTGACACAATAAATTCTTTGTATAAATATCCAAAGCAAGGATGATGAAAGGATGTCAGCACCCATATAAACTAGCAAAGATCGCCATAGTGAACTGCAAAAGACCCCACCTGCAATTTACAAACTGCAATTTTGCACAAAGTTCCTTAAATTCTTAAGAAGATGCCCTCATCCAGTTGTCAGAGATGTTCTTCAGTCCGCCTTCTCACTTCCCTGAAAGTATAAAAATCCAGCACAGTGCTGATAGTAGAGTGCTGGATTATTATATTATATCTTTTTTAAAAAGAACTGTACTACAAGAAAACTTTAAAAATTTTATAAATTACAAATGTTTTAGCCTCTCCAAAGATAAAATTCCAACCAATCAAGGGCCCACAATCATTGATTTCTGTAATAGAAGTGGCAATCTATCTGATGTTTTCTGCGTTAGCGTCCTTCAGCAGAGAGGTTCCAAGAAATCAAACCCAGAAAAGTGCACAAAAACTATTTGTTCAAGAAAACGTATACACAAATAATCTCCACATAAACTCAACATCTAATTGTCTAATTTAATCCACTATAATCAATTTGAAGTCAAGAAACTAATATGGTGGATCAGAATATGAAAAATGCCAACGGAATCAAAACAATGATATAGTTACCACTCCTTGCTACCAAGTGTGAGCCCAAGAAAAATTTAGTCTTTGAATATTAATTTGTATAAAAAACTTTTTTCTCTCGTTGAAAACACTTTTGCAACATATTTGATTCAAGATTAGTAAAGTTTGATAATCTCTATAAGGAGATTAGTGTGCACCCAATGTTAGGTAGCAGTTGGGTGAGCAAAGTAATGGGAACAGGCGTGGGCCCCACACCATACAAATTTTGTAAACGCCCCAGTGACACCAGCAGCCTTGATAAAAATATTTAAAGACCAGTGGCTATTATTTCTCCGGAGATTTTGGCCTTGCAAGCAAAATCTAACCAGTTCATATATACTCCGCATTCCCAGCCCCTGTCATCAGTGGAGCATGGGGTTCAAGTATTCCTGGATATCCAACAAATGGTGCTTTGAGAAAAGCTTTGTTGAGATGTGAACACCCATTTACTAAATTTAATATACATCATACCACACTCCATGCCCCAAGGATGGTTGAATCTTGGGTTTGAAAACAAACAAGCAGCGGACAAAGCTGCACAGGTGCACGTGGTGGTGGACCTTTCAGATGGTCAACGGGTGGTTGAGACAAAGTGCACTCATTGGACCAAATCAAATCAAATTTATGTTACGTTTGACTTCCTCCCCACTACTTTTAAGCACACAGTGTTGGAGCACCATCTGATGGCTGGGCTTAAGGCATATGGGAAATTTAATCCATTAAGATGAAACACTTTACACTCATGCTGGACCTGTTCATGGGAAAAATGATTGCTGTGCTCACCCCATCCTCAGGTGTTGTGAAAGATTTGACCCAAATCCCCCACACTGCATTTGTGAGCACTGATGGCAGAAATCCCACCCATTCTATGTCACTATGGATAGCGCGCCACCTATCTGCACCTTTTGCCGCACTTTTGGCCACAAGGCCCACACCTGCCCAGCAAAAGAGGGCATCTCACAAAACAAAATCATACCCAAATCAATGAGCAGTGCAGACACACATTATGAACCAGCCATAGACACTGACATCACCTTCCCATGGGGCGTGCAGGGGTGTTACATTCAAGTCAAACCTTTGGCCCTGCAGGAGCGTAAGAAGGCCAAGAAGGCCCACAGGGAAGCGGCCAAGGTGGTGGCAATGGCCACTTCTGTGATCCCGCCTGCACAGACCCAGGATGACATCAAGTCATTTGCTGCGGAATCAGATCACAAATCTATCCACCAATCAGAGTGGTCCAACCAACCTGATTACTCAATGGGTGAGTCAGATCTACCCAATCAACGTTATCAAGCCTTGATTTAAACCAAATCTCCCACCCATTTTCCCTCCTGAAGTTGCATTCTACTGCAATGATGCACTTCAGGAGCACAGCAATGGGAAAAATTGAACCAAAGCAAAAAAGAACACTAAAGCCACACCTACTTCCAACGTGAAGAAGTCCTTTAAGTCCGCGTATACTGACAAAAAAGTGTATCTAACATGGTCTAATTCTACTGCTGCTGAAAAGTGGCAATGAAAAGCCTAGGGGGCCCTTCCCATTGCACCTGTGGTGCATTGGGGGAGCCTTCACAATAGGGACGTTGAACATTGTTGGACTCAAGGCCTCGCCATCCTGGGCTAGGAAAATGAGTTTTTTAAAAAATAAGTTACCTGTGGACATCCTGGACATTCAGGAAACTCACTGTCCACACGGTACTGAGGAAAAATGGGCAACCATGCTCCTCCCCTCGCTTTCCTTTCGGTCTCCAAACTGTGGGGTATTATATGTGTGACCTGTAATTTTAAATTTATTTCTTCAAACTCATACCTCAATGGTCATGTACTTGTTGTGTCCTTTTCGTGGGCTGACAAAGTGCACGCTGTCAATTATATTTATGCCCCAACCTGTGCACGGTCTCGCCAGGAATTCTTCTTGGCCGTTACTTCTCTCCCGCCTCCCCCTGACTTGTTTGTGGTGGGCAATATGTACTGCTGGGCCAATCTGGTCACCAACCACTGGCCTTCAGCGCCTGCCCCCGCAGGGACATGTAGAACTTTGCATTCTAAAGGTCACTTTGGGGATGTTTAATACATTACTTAAACATTCACTGCTGCTCCCCAACATGTATCATCTCCGTGTGCACAACGGTCATCTGAGGTTGATGTCCCGCATTGACCTTATTAATGCCCTGTTGAAATTTTGGTCTCAGGTTGCACACTTTACAATGATGAAAATTGATTTCTTCAACCACAGGTTGGTATTAATTTCCTTCTCTTTGTTGCACCCAGTGGCACAGGCACCAAAGTGGTGCAAACTTCACCCAGCCAAGATCACGTCGCCCAGATTTCCTCATAGGTGGACACCAAAACCTCAGCACTGGAGTTTATCACACCGTTCTGTGTGGACCTGCTTTCAACCTGCTCAAATTTAAAGCAAACACCATCTGCCAGGCATACCACATCTCATCACGTCACTCTTAGGCTGCCTCAGTGGTCATTTTGTGCATGCTTGCAGAAGTGGACTACCTGGAATCTAATGTCTCTGCTGCAGGCTACAGCCTGGCTTGGGGTCGCAAGTGGGCAGAGGTGACCGCTCGCCTCAACACACTGGTAAGGCAACACAAACATCACATTTGTGTACAGTTCAAAGTGAAAAACATAACGGCTGGTTACACAGCTCCGCCTACTTTTTCTGAAAATTCTTCACACCATGACAGAGCTTGGCCTGCACACAGGTGAGTCAGCCAGACCACTGCGTTGCAGAAACTCCAGCCAAAGTGGCAAACAAAGTTCAAAATTAGCACTCCAAAAATGTATCACTATGATCCAGTCAAAATCAGCTAAAGTTGCTAAATTTCTTGATAGCGCACATATTCAAACCATTTCCCATTATCCAGAGTAAATTTTTTAATTTCTTGGGGTTAACTCTGGTATGTCATTCGTGGTGCACCGTACAGGAAATGCCCAGGTCCAGATGGGATTCCTTATGAGTTCTATAAGAAATATTTTATTTATTTCTCCTCTTTTCTTCTTGACTCAATGAATCAGTGTTTTCTAGAAACGCGCCTCCTTTATGGGGGCCATGAGGTTTTCACAAAAACGTTGTATAAAAAATGTAATAAGCTGAACTTGGCAAACTGGAGCCCCATATTACTTACTAACTCTGGTACTAAATTACTTACTAAAATTATGGCCAACAGACTAGGGTAAGTTGCCTCTGATCTCATTTACTCTGAGCAATTTGGTTTCATTTCCAAGCGGTCTATATGGGACAACATACATACTGTAACCAACGTCTTCCAATCCATGGCTACTGGAGCACTTGTTTTTGAAGACCATCAGAAGGCTTATGATAGAGTAAACTGAGATTACCTCAATGCCTGCCTCCACAAGTTCCACCTTCCCCATTAGTTCATTAATTTATAATGTTGTTTATGAAATCCGCCACAATGGCTGTGCGTGGCCCTGGCTTCCTCACTGATGTAGTTCACCCTCAAAGGGGACTCCGCCAAGGGGATGCTTTGAGCCCACTCTTATATAACTTCAGCCTTGACCTACTTTTGCGCAATGTGAATGCCCGCCTTACTGGTGTCCATGTGCAAGGCCGAGCACCAGTCAAGATGTTGGCGTTTGCTGATGACTATGTGGTTGGGGTATCTAACAACGAATATGCACGTGCGCTTGAGGCTACTATCCAGGTTTACTCCAGGGTAAATAACGCTGCACTTAACGCCTCCAAAACTGAAATCATTCTCCTGGGCGTTTCCAAGCCCGCTGGTCACCACTACCCTGTTTCCTCCCTGCTTCAGCAGCTGGCTCACGGGTTCACTTGTCCCGCCCACCCCTAAACTCCGCGCTTAGACTCCCTTTCGTGACAAGACCAACTGCTGGTCCAATTCGCCATTTGGGTGTGTGGCTGGAGGTGGGAGGGTACGCCTCATCAGTGATGGAGCACCATATACTGGACAACGTCGCAAAACGCTTTGCCTCCATCAGAGCCCACCAAGATTCCCTTAAAGGCAGAGTTGTGCTGGCCAACTCTATGCTCATATCTAAGGTTTGTTTTGTGGCTCATGCTATCGCCTTTTACCCATCTTTCTTCACCTCGTTATATGCCCTCCTGCAAGGGTGGCTGTGGCTAGGCCGCCCACCGCCATTGCGCCTGGGTATCTTTTTTGGCCCTCGCCATAGTGGTGATATGGGTTTGCTCAACTTCAAGGCCCATGCTGCCAAAATAATTGGCACCTGGATTGCTGCAGTCACTAACCCCACGCTCCCAGCCCAACACTGGTCACGTGCGGCCTGCTCCAATTTATCCCATGATCTGGGCCTCAGAAATCCTACCCACCACCATTCTCTGTTAAAATATCTTGCCTCACATCCCTCTGCTGTGGGCCCGCATGGGACGTTGCCCCACTGCAAATGAGTACTCCTCTCCATGCAGAGCGCTGAGTGGAGAATTTGCATCAGTGGGCACACTGACCAGAGGGGTCGCCCTACTCCCTGATTCACACAGGAAGTATAAGGCCAAGCCGTTATAACTAGTTTGATACTAAGGAGGTCCCCTATCATAGCCATAAAGGAATATCTGGACATGTTGGGCATTCCCTACTCCCTAGAAACCCAGAAAGCCATCTGGAAGTACGCCCATCACCCACTTTTGCAACCGCATGTTTTTTCCCATGTGTGGTGCTGCTTGAAATGGGTATACCATACTGCTGAGCGCTCCAATGCAAACACTCCTCATGTGTTGTGTGTGACCAATATGAGACTTTGGTCCACCGCCTGGAGGAGTGCCCTCCATCAAAAGCGATCTGGCGTGAGGTCAACGTCTCTTTTTCCAGGTTCTAACACAGACCTTCAGCCTATCAAGGACATCTTCGCTCTGTCCTTAGAATTCTCTGATATATAATTCCCTCTGAGCCTTAGTGGTTGCAATTACAATGTGGACTATCCACACGGTTGTCTTGGATGCCATCTCAGGATCATTTCCCACCCTCCAGGAAGCTGTACGCCGATTCCAGTCACACCTCATGAACCATTTTTAAGCATGGTTGTTTGGGTACCTACCATCCTGTCAACGACAGTTGGTCACATCCTGGTTTCTGGTATGATTCATCACTTCAGACCCATTCCTTCATATGTGCTCAGTAGTGGAGCAAGCCCCTACTCACGATACCCCCTTCCTTTACTTGGCGTCCTCACTGGCAACAGAAGACAGCGTTAGCTTCTTTGGGGTGCTTCATGCTAATATCAGTTCTTTTAGTTTACATGTTGAAAGTAACCATCTCATGATCGCCTTCCCCAAATGAAATTAAAAATATTAATTTTATCCCAAAAGATCTGGTAAGTCACCCCTTCCCAACCCTACCTGTCTCCCCTTGTGCGAGAAGATTAGTCAAGACTTTTTACATCACTCAGTTTAGAAGTTAGAGAGAGGATGATGTTTGTTATTAGTATTTCCTGCACCTATCCCTCCGCGGATCCTACTCTAAGATAATAAGACTGAAATTCCAAGCAGACTATGGATGCTATCATGGGTATTGAAGTACCCTCAATGGAATCCAAGTTTTTCCTTGGCACATCATATGTCTGACATAATAGCCCAGCCAATTAATATTTCTGTTAGATTATTAGCACAAAGCCTGTTAAATTTGGGTTCTTTTACAGCTAAAAGTGTTTATAAGGTCTCATGCTCGCTCTCCTGACATGTTGGTCATGGGTAGCGTTGAACAAAGCCATTAAACAGGTACTTCTTGTTAGGGCGGCAAAACCAATTACCCCCTTAACCTCCCAAGCCTGCAATGTGATGGTGATATGACCCACTTCCTGAACCTCAGATAAAATATCCTGACAGGTGATAAGAGTGTTGGCAGACTTCAAATTACGAGCTACCTTGTGTTTATCACAGAGCCCCTGAAGATCAAAAATTTCTTGCATTACTTGATGCCTTACAAGGCGAAGAAAACTTGGGCATGTACCTTACTATAACTAAACTCTCACCTAGGGGAAGACACCTCCCTCATATTTCATAATTATCTCAATATTGGTAGCTACCCCAGTCAAGACTGAAACTCCTGTTTCAATTATTCCAAAAGTGAGTCCTAGCCTCAAGTTTAAATGACCTCATCATGGCTTTCCAACAGATAGTTGGGTCCTCTAACTCCTAGAGAAATATTGCCATTGCTGCTTTCTGGGCCTCCCTTAACCACAGAGAGATCTCTCATATAGCATGATAAAATGGGCATCAGACCTTGGAGGGAGCATACAAGCAGGTTCAACAGATTGAGGTCCGCCTTAAAATCAGAGTAATCAATAAACTTACCCCACATAAACTGTACCACCTTACCAAACCAACTCCATTCTCCCAAAGGATGGAGTGTTTGTGTTTTTGACAATGGGGAAAAAACAAACAGCAACACAGAAATGAGACAAGATAAGTAAATGACGGCGCAACTGAGTCCATTACAGCAGAAGAGAATCGCTAAGATATCTCTACACACACTTGAAGAGTTTGCTCTTGCTCCCTACATCACCACTATGCCTCAAGATAGCGGATTTACTGAGTTGTCATTCACGCCTCCCATGACCCTAGTACCCCTCACTAATATCACAAACCACAGCCAGCCTTTCTCCCAATCATACAATTCTCACAATCAACAACAGAACACCCCTGGGATTTTAGTGGTGAAGTCCCACCTGCACAGACTCTAACTTTATAAATCCTGGGGTAAGGTAGAAAACTGACCCACAGACACCCTTTTTATACTTGTGGACTCAGAGCCCAAACGTTGTCTCCCTACCAATTTGAGACAATGGAACAAGTCAAAGAATACTTCCTCCAAAAACTGATAGTCAAATATATCAGTCATGTACATCCAGTTTAAATCCATCAGATCCCACATTTGACCTGTTATCTTAAGCCTGAGTGGCAGCTATGCCCTCCAAATTTCTCAACAAATTTCAGTATTGCTCCAATTTGGCAGAGAATGCGAATATCGCCGCCAGAGTGTAAGCCATTAACAGCTTAATACATTCAATTGTGATTTTTTTGTTTGCTGTGGACATCAAAGTTGAGTCAATATTTATTGACATTAACGCCTTAATAGACATGGGTGTCTCCAGAGTTTCTATTAATCTCAAGGAGGACCAAGCCTTCAATCTAGTGGTTACTACAGGGACCCCAGTTATAGGGCCAAAAAAACAGATGGTCACTCTGTCATCAGGAGCCATTTTACTTTTCAGCCCACGGTCATCGTTTCCACACAAACTTCTCTGCAATTCTAGACCTAATCTAGCCCATGATCCTGGGCGGAGAATGGTGGCACAAACAGTCAATAACAATTAACCTAGAGCAGAATATTCTCGCCTTCATGTCCTCCTATCATTCTGGAGAAATTCCTCCGTCACCGCTCTGGTGAAAGGGAATGTTTTAGTAGCCATAATGAAGTACTCCACCTCTTAAACAAGAGCTGATCTGCCGACTATGTCTCGAATACTTAAATCCTACTAAGAGATCTTTGTCATAAATAAGGTTAACCATTGCCACCCCACTCCAAGTCTGATATCTAATTCTCTTGATGATAGACCTTATCATAAATAAATTGCCACTATATCCTTATACTGAATCTGAGGACCAATTCTTGAAACCCTGGATTGATGAGATGAAGCCTAAGGGGTGATTAATTAAGAAACCATTGCCAAAATCATTTCCAGTAGTATTCACTCATAAATCTGATGGCACCCTGCAGCCCTTCGTGAACTTTGGCCACCTAAACAACGTTACCATTCTTGACCCTAACCCACTTCAACTTGGGGATGTGATCTATAAAGCAATTGCATAATTAAAAGTATTTTTGCAATTGGACCTAATCAATGCGTTACACCAGTTCTAGGTGAAAGAAGGGCAGGAATGGCTAACTGCCATAAAAACAAACCATGGTATATACTAGTTTAGGGGCGTGCATACAAACTTAAAAACGCTTTACCAATTTTAGAGGTTCAACAACCATGCACTAGGCAACCTCCGCTTCATATGTGCAGTGACGTACATTGATGACATTTTTAGCCCTTTCCCAAGTCAGAACAACATTAAAAGGACTTGGTAGCAGTGACTGCCACTTTACAGTGAGCGAGCCTGCATGCAAACCATCAAATTAAATTTTTAAAAAAGATGAAGTACAATTCCTAAAAACCTGGTGCTTAATGATGGATATGACGTTGCCCCTTTAAAATAGAGGGTATAAGGGCTTGCGCAACCCCTACCACTCATAAATAGCTTCTCAGCTTCCTGGGATCAATTACTTTCTTAAAAATCTCCCAAGAAATCTCAGAACTGGATTCCCCTTCCACCACCTAACTGAAAAGAATGCACCATTCATCTGAAAAATGAATGTCAGTGGGTTTTTATGCTATCTTGGAAGCTTTTACCTCCACGCCTGTCTTAAGACACACCAGTGAAGATAAACTGTTTATAGTAGCTTGTGATGCCTCCAGTACAGCTGTAGGGGCAGTACTGCTACAGGAGAATGATGGCTGTGAACACCTAGTAGTATACTTTTCTAAAAATTCAACGGTGCTAAATGCTCGTGGGAAATATATGACAAAGACCTGGCCGTCGTTGCCTGGTCAATGATGCACTGGCAATATTTACTGCAGGGAGTGAAGTATACAGTGATGGTGTGAACACATACCATGAGTTACTCATATACTACATTATACCACAGAAGCATATGTACCATCAAACTAGAATAGACTGCAACCTCCTCAGCCTCAATTTTAAAACAAGTTTGGTTAAGGGCTAATTCACATCTTATTGAATATCCTTGTGCAGGAGCCTGTACACCGGATCTGATCCCATGGAGGGTGTCAAATTAATTATGGTGATCCCACCAGAAAAGTCTTGGCCAAACCACTAGTGGAGGGGGCTGCATTACCATCTTTACAACTCCCTCAGCATCCAATCCTCCCCATCAAGCCCATAGTCAAACCCACCACCAACCCTATAGCCCCCTGTCAGGGATAATGGAAAACACGCTGATATGGGCGATATTCAAATGCACACTGATTCGCAATAATCAGTAGATGTTGGAATTCATTGATCTCTCTGAAGGATGGACTTTTTAAGGCTGTTCAATTATAAGTCAAAAGCAGCTCCAGCGGAATTTGTTATGGACAATGTTCCCTAAGGCAAATATCTCTCAGCAGAAGGATTTCACGGAGGCAATTTAAGTTTATGAGCAGACAGAATCTCAAAAAATAGGCAAGATGATCACTGATTAAAATAACTAGGAAATCTGAAGGTATCTTTATTGGTTAAAATTCTGAGATATTTAGAAGGAATGTGAGATATTTGGGATCACTTAGGGTAAGCTTAGTGTGAGAATTGGATTGGGTTGGGTATGGAGACCTCTTAGTCAATGTGGCAGAATGCAAGGACTTTATTTATAATCGACCCTTCTTGGTCAGGGCGGCAGACTCCAGAGACCTCTGAATGGTAAGATTTTCACTTTATGAATTTGCATTTTTGTTATTTGAATTGGCGGATTCTTCCAAGGTTTGGGATTTTGATCACGTTTTTAGGAGTTCATTGTTTTTTCGTTCTCAATAGTCATTGAATTGTTGGAGCTTGGTCAACCACATTGAGACTTGGGTTGCATTTTAAACTTGCTAATATTTGTACAATTCCCATAATTCCTGACAATGCCCCCCTCAAGATCTTGCCAAGGAAGGACATAATTTTGGAGGAATCTGGAATGCACCTGATTCACAACATCACCTGACTTCTAAAGAGGCAATTGAATATTTAGGACCCAGTGGTATATTGACTTGGTATGGGCCTGACCACAGAGTATCAAGCTTATGAATTCGCTCCACGGGCTGATGGTAGTATAAGAGGACGAGGCATTTAATTGAAATTTGGGAAAACCTGGCCACCAGTCGTTCCGCTAGTCAGCTTCATGTTGTTAAAAAGTACCCATGGATTTAGCAGCTAACGCCTGTAACCAGACAAGTCGTCAGCTAGCCTTCTCATGGCTAGGCCAGTGGTTTCTGGCATGAAAGTTTCCAGTATGGGTTTACTCTAGAGGGCAAAATTGTTTCTCATCCATAAAAGTCAGAAAGGTGACACTTGGATGATACAATAATAACTAACGCGATATGTTAATAAGGCCACTGAAAGTATTCATTATATCTTAAAGGGTCAGAGGAAGCCTATTGAAAAGAATGGAAGCTAAGGAACCATTTGCTCTCTCAACAGCCCCATTGGTAGCCAGGTGATGAGGGAGGTAAAATAATGATAGTTACCCAATAGATTATAAAATTTAGAAATCACATTGGAAATAAAATTGTACCATTATCATATAGTAACACCTTGGGACTATTGTGGAAACTGAAGGCCTGTTTCAGCAATAAGGATGCAGTCACTTTGGAAGTTGGAAAAGCAATTGAGAGAGACTCAACCCATTTAATAAAGTTGTCAGACATTTGCCTCCCAGGCTTTAAAATAAGAATGTTGTGGGTAAAACTAAGCCAAATAGAGGAAATGTCAGACATTTACAAGTCTGCGACAAGGAGGAAACCAATTCCAATGATAATAATGATTTAATCAACCAAAAAACCCTGGCTGATTCTCGGTGGAACCACACAAATTGGGGCAACACGATTTTGAATCCTCTATGGGCAACTAAACAAATATCCAGCAGTTGGATTACTCCAACCACAAAGAGGACCTTGCGGCATCCATCAATTGGTACACCCCAGCCATGACTAGGTCCATTCAAGCACCTACTTGGGGAACACCCCTTTTATAGGCGTGGTGGGGTCCCCCAAGGTATAATAATTTTATCAAATGGGGATTGGCTAAAATTTATAAAATCATTACCTCATGGGTATGACTTAGCCAAACATAATCCCCATCCATTGTTCTGCATAAGTGAAGCGAGTTTTATGAGCTTCAACAGGCTAAAATCTCATTTTACCTAATTTTGAATTCCTCAAGCTATCTGGACGTCGAGCCTCAATGCTTTAAATACTACTATCATGTTTTTTATATAGATTCTCTTTTTTACCTCTGCACAGCGCCTAATAAAAAACCATCCTTTTAAACTTTTTAGAAATTTTTAGTTTTCTGTTATTCTCCTATCAGTGGTAAGAAAAAGCCCCTGATTTACATTGTTGGATTTAAGGCAGAGATCACCAGTGAGCCTTTTTTTAAGCCAAAATACAACAATTGGTGCTCACTACAGGGGGGCCTGTACACCACAAAAACCAAAAAAAAACAGTGGAAAAACCATCAGCTAGCCTCCATTGAACTCCAGCTAGCTAGTGCTTTGTCTCGCCTTTAACGGCTCTTGTAGCACTCACTACAATGCCCTGTCCTAGGAAAACTCCCTCTGAAAGACAAGTTCATACCTGGTTTGGGCAGTATTGCCTCTAACCTTTATGTTTATGAATATGCAATGGAAGGAGAAACTTACCGGCAAAATCCAGTACGTTCTTCCTTGATTAAATCTAATAACTCAAGAAAGAATGATCTCCACCATGGTCAACCTCAGCACTTGGGCAGAGGTTAAGCAAGCGCTGCTAGACGAGTTTTGGTTTAAACAAAGTTTGCAGCGACAAAAACAGGCTTTTATGTGCCTTAGTTTGCAAGAGATAGAGTTAATCACCTCTTTTGTTAAGAGCTTCTATAATAAAGCTCAACCTTTGTTGCTTTCCCAAATGCTCCTCTCAATGATGCAATTGTGGCTATCTTGGCTGGCTTGGCATCTAATCCTTACTTGGCGATGAATCTCTCTTCTGTAAAGTGCACCTGCAAAACTGTACAGGATATCAAGGAGGCTTTATTAGCGGTTGCAGATATCTATGAGCCTGAACCTATACAAGAATTTTTGAGCCAAGCATCTACGCCAACCAATTTAGCCTCTACTATGGCTGTTTCCCTATGGAAACCTGCTTCTGCGGAGTTGCCATTACAAAATAATTCCTCTACTCATAAAGATAGTCTGATGGTAATGGCTGTGATGGGGCAGTGTTCCCCTTTGTCTTCAGTTCAAAACAAACAGTTGGTGAAGGCAGTTATACCTTTGCCTTGCCCATCGTTTTCTTAAGAGCGGACACCAAGTGTTTCATAGCCTGATCTTCAGTCTAAACCCCTTTCTTGGGTCCCAATTACTCCCGCTAATAATGGGTTAGATGGACTTTTCTTTCTAATAACTATCGCTTTTAGTAATACAATTTGATTCAAGAAGCGCAATTTAATAAATACTAGGTGAGATAAGTATCAATAAAAAAGTGAAGAGCTTGGTGAACGCGGTAAAGAGCAGCGGACCCGGACCTACACCACCCAAAGGTACCAAGCGCACAGGTACAAACAAAAATCTCAGTAAAAATAAAAAACCCAAGGTGGCGCCCCCCGCAGGTTTCGTTAATTTTTTGGTAAAATACTGCAGCTATTTGGAAGTATCCCAATCACAACAACTGTCATCAGTGGATCACAGGATACAAGTTTTCCTGTGTGTAGAAACACTGACAATGTGGTAAAAAGTTTGGCGAAGCCCAACATAAATTTTTCCTGCATGCGGTGTACTTAACAACCCATAATATCTGCAGAGGCGAGGTAGATATTGAGTTCAAGACCGTGGAAGAAGCAAACAAAGCAGCAAAGGTCAGAGTGGTACTTGAACTTCCTGATGGAAAGCAATTGGTACCAACCAAATGCACCTGTTGGAATGAATCCAAAGACATTTTCATAATATTTGACTATCTTCTGACCAGACTGGCGCGCACAGTAGTCAAAAGACATCTCCAAGAAGGCTAGGAAGCCTATGGAGAAATCAAACAATTCAAAATGCAAAGATTCCAGCTGATGCCAACCCTTAGCACGGGGAAGGCAATAGCAATTATTTCACTGAACCAGGATGTAGTAGAGGATATTACAAAAATCCATCATATAGCATCCTTCACCATTGATGGAGAAATCCCAGCTGTTCCATGCAACAGTGGAAAGTGCACCCCCTGTATGCAACCACTGCCAGGCCTTTGGACACAAGATTCACACTTTCCCCATAAAAGAAGGCCTGAGAGAAATGTAATTCTGTGAGGAGGAAATGGGAAAAGATGACTTAGAGTAGCCAAAATCAAGGATACTACACAAGCCTTCAACTGGGGAGAACATGGGGAATATAAAATAATTGACCCTATTTCCCCAAAAGAACTAAAAATGGCCAAACAAGCTCACAAGCTGGCCGTGGCCAAGGCAAAGGCCTTGGCCGAATCAACCATATTGCTGGAGCAGATCCAGGAAGACATGGAGGAATTTGAGTCAATGAACCAATCAGATCTCGCAGAAAATCATACACCCAATCTGACATGATTGAATTTGATGGAACCTGATTCAGAAATGAATGCAGCAAAATTGGGGTTCTTGCACCCCCCAAAATTGCAAAATTTAACCCAATCAGGAAGGAAAATCAACAATGGAATATGCAAGAAAATAATGTAGCCAATAAAAACCCACAAGTGCACCACAATAATATATTGAAACCAAGAAAAGCCAAGAGAGGAGTGAAAACTGTGGCAATGAAAGGGGCAGAATACACCCCAACTCCTACTCATGGCTATGCTCTCCACAGTAGAGGTGCAGTAGAGAGCAATGTGAGCGAGGGAGTAGGGCCGGGGGCCCTGCTAACAACTTCTGAGGCGCATTGGGCGTTTCAGTAGAGATAGGAATGCTGAACATAGTGGGACTTAAGGTCTTAACATCCTGGGCCAAGAAGTTGAGTCTCTTACAAAACCCACCTGTGGATATACTGGCGGTGCAGGAAACCCACTGTCCACAGGGAGAGGAGGAGGCATGGGAAAAATGCTCCTCCAAACAATATTATTTTGGTCACTCCACTGTGGGGTGATAGTACGCGAGAACCAAAACTTTAAATTTATTAATAAAAATTTGTTCCTGGACAGCTGTATACTCGCCGTAATTTTCTGATGGCACATTGAAGTGCACACAATAGCCAGTGTGTATGCCCCAAATGGTGCACATGACTGAAGAGAATTTCTTACAGCCTTAACACAACTAAATCTACCTGCAGATACTTTCATAATGGGAGACATGAACTGCTGGATTAGCCCAGAGATGGACCAATGGCCATACACAATGGAGATGCCACATGGATAAGTGGAACTCCAAGTACTAAAGGCCACCCTGGGACTATATGGTCCACTGCCAAAAAGGCAACCCCTGCTACAAAACATGACACGCCCACAAGTATACAATGGTACACTTGTCTTTATGTTGAGGATAGACCTAATACTTGCACCAATAATTTTCTGTCACCAAATTCAAAAATCTAAAACTACAAAAATCGAATTCTCTGACCATCAGCTTGGTTCAGTTTCTCACAAACTGGAGGAACCAAGTACCCAAGCACCCAGATGGTGCAGAATACGCCCAGAAAGTTTAACTGACTCAGAATTTCAATCTTGGATGGAGGAAATATCCTCAACCCAGGATTTTCAAACACCCTTTTGCTTGGACCCACTAACCACCTGGGAAAATTTCAAAAAATCAACAACCCAACAAATTAAACATACATTGTCTAGAGGACACAGGACAGTTTCAGTCATTATCAAACGCACCTTGGCTGAAATTGACCATCTAGAAAACAACGTACCAGCTTTTCTTTCTTGTAACAATCACTTTAGTTACTATGATTCGATTTGAACAGCAAGTTTGGATAATCACACACAGGAAAGATGGGCGACTTTAATAACAAAAATAATACAACATGGGTGAGCGTCGCGGCAAGTGGTGCGCTTAACAGTGCAACTAAGGGCAAGAAACGCCCTGGAGGGGGACCAGGAACCCAAGCTGTAAAAAAATCGCAAACTCAGACACCATCTGGGTTTATGGTATTTACTGTAAAGCACGCACAATACATGTACATTCAATTTAACCAACCTTTGTCAAAGGTGGAACACGGGATCAGACTCTTCCTTGGGGATGAGTCACTGACCCTATGGGAGAAAACATGTGAGGAACAGCCCTCACTTTTCCCTCACGCGGTGTACGTAGCCACCAACAACATGGGCTGTGGCTGGATCAATATTATTTTTGAAACAGCCAATGAAGCTGATGCCGCAGCAAAAATCTGCGTGGAAATTGCCCTCCCTGAGGGCAAAAAAATTGTGCACACCGCGCGCACCAGATGGAACAAAGCGAAAACTTTGTTCATCTCCTTTGACTCGCTCCCCACCAACCTTCCTTGTAAGGTAATTGAGGAGGAGCTCCGCAAAGGTCTTGTGGCCTACGGAGAAATCCAACAACTCGAATTACAGCAATTTCGCTTAATGCCCAACCTGTGCATGGGCAAAGCTATTGCTGTAATCAACCCCTTCCCAGAAGTGGAAGAGGATTTATCCAGAATTCCCCGCGCAGCAGAATTTCACTTTGCAGATGGGGGCCAGTCAGCTGCATTCTGAGTTACACCAGAACGTGCACCACCCATTTGCAACCACTGTGGCTCACTGGGACACAAGGAACATGCATGCCCTGTAAAAGAGGGCTTAATAGAAAATTATTTTTGTGAAGAAGCTATGGACGAAGATAATGAAAACTTCGCCAGAATGACTGATGGCCACCACCCATTCCGCTGGGGTGAAGATGGACTATACTCCATCGTGGACACAGTTACAAGTAAACAGCGTAAAGCAGCACAAAAAGCCCGCAAGAGAGCAGCGGCTGAAGCAGTGGCACACGCGGAATCCGCCATTAACCATGGACAAATTCAGGAGGATATTTCGGATATTCACCAAACCAACCAATCAGAACAATATGCCCAGGTTGAAAATTTTAATAGTACCTAGACTGAGCCACAAAGCGTAATCAGTCATGCACATACTGGGGAACAATGCAACCGCAATTTGGGTGAAAATGCGGTGCACAATGCAACAAAGTTGAACCTCAAAAATATAAAATCAAATCAACAACCTGCATCAAATCAACATGAGACCTGTGCAGGAAAAGTTGACGCAAATGCAAAAAACCGCAATTCCCTTGAATCATTGGGTCAGATTAAGGGAACCAACAATGGCAGTGAAAGAGTTGGAGTACAGACGCGGAGAATGTCCAAAATGAGCCGCGGTGGGATAGGACAAGAGGGTCCTCCCAACCACCCCTGAGGCGCCACAGGCACCTCAGTGTCAATAGGGACGTTAAACATCGCGGGAGCCAGGGCTCATACGTCCCAAGCCAAAAAGCTGGCATTCCTGCGAAAACCTCATGTAGACATCTTGGCCATCCAAGAAACCCACTGCCTACAAGGGGAAGAAGAATCCTGGTCAACCAGGGTCGCACCATCACAATCAGTATGGACGTCTCACTGTGGGGTGATAGTCCAAAACAACAAAAAATTTAAAATTACAAATTCATCATCACACTTGCATGGTCGAGTCCTGGTAGCAACAATCACATGCCAAGATGAAATAATTTTGTTAGCATGTATCTACGCACTATGCACTGCACCTGAGAGAAAAGATTTTTTGAAAAAATTTCTACTCTCACCCTCCTACCAGATATCATCATGTTAGGCGATTTCAACTGCTGGGATAACCCCAATACAGATTGAAGGCCTAATCCCAGAGGATACCCACCTGGACACATTGAATATCGCACAATGAAGGCATCTCTTGACTTACAGGATGCTCTTCCCCCCAACTCACCAATCCTTCCCCACATGACAAGACCCAACATATGTGAGGGATTGCTCATATCAATGAGTTGTATTGACCACATCCTCATCCCACAATCCCACAACTCAAGAATCTCCAAATTTACAACAAAAAAGATTTAAATTTATTTGGGGAAGGCCAACCATGGGATGGACACTTCCAAATATGACTCAGGACAGATAAACTTAGTACCAGGGGAGGAACCCAAGAGAAGCGATGCTATCTCTTGTTGCCAGCGGGAACGCCACTTATAGGGAGGGGGAGGGAACGTGTGAAGGGGCCGTAGCCACTATTGAGCACATGTGGAGGAAGGAGTCTGATTTGATGAACCAGACTGGGAACCAGGAGGAGACCAGCTGTCGGTGACGCGGTGGGAGGTATCCAAACATCCAAACTTGAAAGTGGTCCACCAAATGAGACCGAAATTTGTGGACAGTTTCTGGGAGGGTGGGGGTGGAGCCTGCGATGGCATCTAAGACAATCGTGTGGATGGTCCACATGGCAATTGCAACCACCAAAGCACGGAGGGAGGGTGAAAGGGAGGAGGCCATTGATATAGCAAACATATCTCTTGACAGACTGAAGGGATGCGTTTGATCCTGGCCCAGCAGACGTTGAAGTTCGCGCCATATCACTTTAGAGGTGGGGCACTTCTCCAGGCGGTAGAACAGCGTTCTATACTGGCCGCACACAACACAGGATGAGTGTAAAATGTTAGAGCGCTCAGCTGTACGATACATCCGCCACAGGCAGCGCCACACATAGGAGCGGACTTGAGGCTGCAACAGAGGATGGTGTGCATATTTCCAGATAGTTTTTTGGGTCTCAGTGGAGTAAGGGATGTCCATCATGTCCAGGTAGTCCACCCTGGATAGGACATGGGGCCGAATGGGGATCACGCCATCATGGATGGGTAGCCCCTGTACCTCTTGTGTGAACTGGGGTGAGGGGCGGCCTCTTTGGGTTGTATGTCTGCTAATACAAATTCTCCACTCTGCACTCCACATGGAGAGTAGGATTCGTTTGTAGTGGGTTTTTGTCCCGTGAGGACCTGTGGCCGATGTGTGTGATGCGAGGTATTTCATCAGGGAGTGGGGGTTTGATGGATTGTTGAGGCCCAAGGCTCAGGAGAGGTTGGAGCAGGCCGCGCGGGACCAGTGTTGGGATGGGAGTGTAGGAGCGGTGACGGCCGCGATACAGGTGCCCAGGATCTTGGCAGCATGGGCTTTGAAGTCAAGCAGGCCCATGCCACCTTGATGATGAGGGCCAAACATGACCTCTAGCCGTACTGGTGGAGGGTGGCCTGACCAAAGCCATCCTTGCAGCAAAGCATATAGGGATTTGAAGAAGCTTGGGGAGAAGGGGATGGCGTGGGCTCCGAACCAGACTTTGGATAGGAGCATAGAGTTGGCAAGAACAACCCTGCCAGTGAGGGTAGTAGGGTGGGCTCTGAGAGAGGCGATTCGCTTCGTCAAGTTGTCCAGTATATGGCACTCCATTACTGCTGATGCATATCCGCCTGCCTCCATCCACACGCCCAGATGGCGCACCAGTCCTAAGGTAGGACTTGGCATGAAGGGGAGCACCAGTGGAGTGGTGTGTGTTGAGTTAGTAAGGCGTGGACGTGGGCGAGCAGATGGGCCGGGTTGGAAACTAGTTGCTGGGGCCCAGCAGTTCTAAAACCGGCCAAGGAGGATGATTTCAGTTTTGGAGGCGTTCAGTGCCACGTTGCTTACCCGGGAATATTCCTGGATGAGAGCTTCAAGCGCGCGTGCATCTTGATTATTAGACACCCCAACCACACAATCATCTGAGAATGCCAATATCTTGACTGGGGCTTGGCCTGGCGCATGGACCCCAGTGAGTTGGGAATTCACATTTCGCAGTAGTGGGTCAAGGCTGAAGTTGTATAAGAGTGGGCTGAGGGGGTCCCCTTGTCGCAAGCCCCTTTGAGGGCGGACTACTTCCGTTAGGAAGCCAGGGCCACGCACTGCCATTGTTGCAGATTCCGTGAGCAGCATCACCCAGTTGATGAAGCGAGGGGGTAGGCGGAATTGATGGAAGCAGGCCCTTAGGTATTCCCAGTTTACTCTATCATAGCCTTTTGTTGGTCCAAAAATACAAGTGCCCCAGAGGCTTTGGACTGACATACATTAGCCACAGAGTGCACGTTATCCCAAATTGACCTTCTGGGGATGAAACTGAATTGTTCTGGGGAGATGGTGGCATATGCTACAGTCCCTAATCGGTTAGCCATAATTTTTGTTAAAATTTTGGTGTCTGTGTTTGTTAGAGAAATGGGGCGCCAGTTGGCTAAGTCAAGCTTATCCCCTTTCTTGAAGAGTGTGACAGTAAAGGCCTCATATCCTCCTGGTAGGAGGCGCGTTTCCAACGGGCTTTGGTTAAGTGAGGCAAGCAGAAGTGGGGATATATATTTGAAATATTTTTTGTAGAACTCATATGGAATGCCATCTGGGCCTGAGCATTTTTGGTTTGGCGCACCGCGAATAGCTGTCCGTAATTCATTTGGAGTAATTAAGTTCATTATTTCTTTGTATCAGAAAATGGTGCAGATATGAGCTCGGTCAAGAAATTCTGCCACTTCAGCTGGCTGAATTGGTTCAGCTTGGTACAACTCAGAGTAGTATTTTTGCATTTTGATTGCCACTTTGGCCAGTGTATCCGCAATAGAATTATCCAATCTTCACACCTGTGTGCAGGCTACGCTCTGGCATGGTGCGAAATTTTTTTCAAAGAAATATGCAGTGCACTTGTCGCCTTTTGTGATGTGTGTGGCCCTGTATTGAACACAAACCCGATGTTTGTGTTGCCTTTTGAGTGTGTTGAGGTGGGCGGCTGCCTCTGCCCACTTCCAGCCCCATGCAGGGCTGTATCCTGTAGCTGGAATGTTGGACTCCAAGTGTGCCAATTCTGCCAGACCGCATAAGATAACCGCCGATGTGGCTCGTGAGCATCTGGAGGAGAGATGGTGAGAGTAGCAGATGGTATCCTCTTTGAAAGTTGCCCATGTGGAAATGGGGTCCGTGCAAGTTGGTGCAACAAACTTTTTTGCCAAAGTTGCCTCTTCCACCCATGTGGAAAATCCTGGCAATGTGAGCTCGGGGGGGGGGTGGATTTTGCACCAATGTGGGGCCTTAGCAACTGTGACAGGTAGGTGGTAGGTTATTGAGACCAGTCGGTGGTTGGAGAATTCCATTTTCGTTGTTTTGAAGTGGGAGATGTGGGGTTGGAATTTCGCCGGCGTTAGAATAAGGTTGATGCGGGTCATGGACCTTAATTGGCCGTTGTGGATGTGGGGACATGTCATGTTTTCGAGCAGCATGGCATGTCACAGCAGCGCATCCATTAACCCAGGGTGGCCTTTAGAATGCGTAGTTTTACATGACCCTGTGGGGCGTGGGGTGAGGGAGGCCACCAGTCCATTGGTGAGGTTAGCCAACAGTTCATGTCACCAACTAGGAAAGAATCAGGGGGTAGCAGGAGGGATTTGACCGATGAGAAAAATTCCCAATGCTCATGTGCACCGTTTGGGGCATAGATGTTGACGATTGCATGCGCTACATCAGCCCATGAGAAGGTGACGACGAGCACTTGGCCGTTTAGGAATGTTTCTGAGGATACAAATTTGAAAAAATTATTTTTCCAAATTAGCACCCCACAGTGCTTCAACCAAAAGGATAGGGATGGGAGGAGCATTGTTTTCCAAGTTTCCTCAGAACCTCATGGACAGTGGGACTCTAGGATGGCCAGGTTATCCACGGGTAAATTGTGTTGTAAAAAACTCAGTTTCCTAGCCCAGGATGGGGAGGCATTGAGTCCAGCAATATTCAATGTCCCTAAAGTGAAGGTTTCCCCCATTGCACCTTAAGTGCGAGGGTGGGCCCCCAGGCCCACCAGCCTCTTCAAGGTCCCCAAGGGCTTTCACAGCAGTGTGGGTGTTAGCAGCAACGCTATCGGAGTTTTTGTTGATTTTTGTGGAAAGAGTTGCATTGGCTTTGGCCTTCGCTTTTTGTTTTCCCAATGTCAGACAAATTTTTTGCGGTGCGGATGAGTTCAGTGCACCATTGAGCGGGTCAAAATTTTTTTTCAGTTGGGATAGGTCCCAAGTTGGTTTCGACCAGAGCTTGGGTGCAATGATTGGGTGAGATTGAGTCTCCTATTGGATCCTCAGATTGAGTGGCCCGCTCGGCATGGGCTTCCCAATCTAATTGGTTGATGGATTCTCAAGTTGCTTCCACCGCGAAGGTTTCCATTTCCTCCTGGCGTTGTGAGTGTGGGATAGTGGTGGTGGCCTTGGCCGTTTCCTTGGCTGCAGCCCTATGGGCCTGCTTGGCCTTCTTCTGTTCTTTTGGGGAGATAGGCTTTACCAATAGGTAGCAGCTTTGTGCTCCCCACGGGAAAGCCTCCTTGGTGCTTGCAGTTGGTTCATAGTGCGCCTCTCCATTGGCCATGGCCGCCGAGGGGTGCTCTTGGAATGTGACGCCCTCCTTGATGGGGCATGCATGCGCCTTATGGCCAAACGCGTCACAGTGGGTGCAAATGGGGGGCGCGCTGTCCACGGTCACCCAGAATGGGTGGGTGGTATGCCCTTCAATATCAATAAAAGTGGAGTGCGGGATCTGGGTTAGGTCCTTCACGATCTCCTCAGTTGGGGTCAGAACTGCAATGGCTTTGCTGGTGCACAGGTGTGGCATAAGCGTGAAGCGTTGCATTTTGAAAGATTGTATTTCGCCGTATACAGTGAGACCATCTTTCAGGTGTTGTTCCAAAATGTCACATTTTACCTTAGTAGGCAAAAAGTCAAACGTGAGGAAAATTTGGTTTGATTTTATCCATCTGGTGCATTTGGTTTCGATGACCCATTGCCCTTTGGGGAGGTTGACCACTATGTGCACCACTGCAGCCTCATCTGCTGCTTTTTTGCTCTCGAAACCTAGGTCCAGCCAACCGCGTGACATGGAGTGAGGTGCAATGTACATCACAGTTGGGAAAATTTTGTGTACATCTTCACAAAATTTTTCCCATAAGGCCATTTTTTGGATGTCCAGATACACACGGACTCTAAATTCCACTGACAAAAGTGGTTGGGAGTGTGGCGTGTTGATATACTGGTTGCATCATGCTTGCCATGCGAGTATCTCTGGGGAAATCATGACCGCCAGTTTTTTAAGATTTTTGTCTAAACTGCCAGATTCTCCGGGGCGTTTTCAAACGTTGGAGGCCGCGGGCCTTCCACCTGCTCCTCTTACCTTGCTTGCCCAACTACTCCCTGACATGGGCGTAGACTAATCTCCTCTGTGAGATTATCAAACTAGATTCAGACTTGAATTGAATAGGTTGCAAAAGTGATTGCAACGAGAAAGAAAAGTACAACAAAAAAGATCAATTTTTTCTGAACACCGATTAGTTATGGTGCAGTTAGTGCCAACCCAATCCCACACACAGGTGTCACCTTGGAGAAAGCTTCACCCAGAAAATATAAAATTGCCTGAGATATCTGACTGGGTTGAAAACAAGGCTACAAACCCAGAATTTACAGCCCCATTCACTTTGGATCCCATCAGAACATGGGAAAATTTCAAAAAAGATTTAATCAACAAAACCTGACATATTGCATCACGCAAGTACACCGCGGACACAGCCACAATCAAGCGTACCTTGGCAGAACTAGACCACCTGTAAATAAATACTCTGGGATATGGCTATAGCACTAATGGGGGATGCAAATGGGCAGAAATTTCAGCCTGACTTAACAATCTCATCTTCAAACACCAACACAGAATCAAAGTATCAAACAAAGGTAAGTTCATAAAGGAAGGCGAAACCTGTTTGACATACTTTTTCTGCCAATTCCACTCCTGCGGAAACCAGCCCGCATGCACACAGGTCCGCAAGACCAATGGCACTGTGGCAACTTACTCTGAGGAGGTCAAGATGGAAGTACACCGCTATTACACCGAATTATATCGCAATATGCCAACAGATCCACAAAAAAGTAAAGAATTTATTCAAACTGCCAGGATACAAAGTACAACACCGAATTACAATATACTATCCCTAATTACATGGGAGGAGCTTTGGGAAACAATTCGCGGTGCACCACGTAGGAAATGCCCAGGGCCTGATGGGATACCCTACGAATTTTACAAAAAATATTTTCAACAAATCGCCCCCTCCTAATAGCGTCAATGAACCAGAGTTTGTTGGAAACACGCCTATTACCAGGAGGCCATAAATCCTACGTTATAACCTTGTATAAAAAGGGAGACAAGTTGGACCTGGCCAACTGGTACCCAATTGTACTCTCCAACACTGACACAAAAATTCTAACAAAAAATTTTAGCAGCTAGATTAGGCGCAATTGCATCTGACGTCCTATCACCCAACCAGTTTGGGTTTATACCAGGGCGTTCAATCTGGAACAACATACACCCCGTTGCAAACATTTGTCAATCCAAAGCAACTGGTGCCCTGGTCTTCTTGGATCAGGAAAAGGCGTATGACCGTGCTAGCTGGCCATACCTAAAAGAATGTCTACATGCCTTCAAACTCCCACCAAGTTTCATAAAATGGGCGATGCTCCTAACAGAATCTGCAACCATGGCTGTATGCGGCCCTGGATTCCTAACAAACAATATCAAACCACACAGAGGGCTCAAACAAGGGGATCCCCTCAGCCCAATGCTATACAATTTCAGCTTTGACCTGTTCCTCCAAGTAACTGACTCACATCTCATGGGGATAACCGCACAAGGACAACCAACAGTCAAGATACTGGCCTTTGCAGATGACTGCGTAGCAGGTATAGCAAATAATGAAGATGCTCACCAACTGGAACGCACTCTAGAGGAATACTCCAAGGTGAGCAATGCATCGCTCAACAAAAGGAAGACAGAAATCATCCTCTTAGGCAAATACACAAGCAATTAAGCCACAACATCAGAACCTCACACCAAAACTCGAAGAAAAAACTCGATTATTTTACCCTTTGCAACACCTCCCACCACCACTCCTATCTGACACCTTGGAATCAGGCTAGAATCAGGGGGATATGCTAATGAGACAATGGAAAGTAACCTGTTACAACGGGTATCCAAACGCGTAGCCTCCCTCAAGGGAAGAACCCCAGGACTAACAGGACGAGTTACAGTTGCTAACTCGCTCATCCTCCCAATACTGTGGTACCAGGCCCATGCAATAGCCTTCTCACCTACCTTTATAACCTCAATTCGCGCGCTTATCCAGGGCTGGCTGTGGTCTGGCTCTCACCCTCCTATACGGATGGAAACACTATTTGGTCCACGCTCAAGCGGAGGCATGGGACTAGTAGTTTTTGAGAGCCATGCCAATCACATCCTAGGTACCTGGATAAAGGAAATCCTTGCTCCAGACCTCCCGCAACAACATTGGTCCAGAGCAGCAAGGACTAACTTTGCACAGGCGCTCAAATTAACCAACACACATAGTCCACCCAGACTACTTTCATACCTTGCCAAGCACCCTACTGCAACAGGTCCGCATGGAACCTCCCCTCATTTCAAACATATCCTCTGAACTATCCGCCGTATGGGATGGACCATAGAGAACATGGGTACTATACAGGGAAGGGGACGACCCATCCTCCAATTCAAATTAAGAAACCCTAAAACCACCCCCAGAGGGATATGCTCGCAACAACCCCAAGCATAGATAGGATAGAATACCTAGTTATGCTGGACATTCCCTATTATTTAACCACACAGAAAGCAATGTGGAAAATGACACACCACCCACTCCTACAGCCAAGGATAAGAGCAAACGCCTGGCGCTGTTTGAGAAGGACCTATAGGACGGCGGACCGCTCCAACTCCCTCCACAAAACATGTGCAGTATGTGGGGGAGGGATCCTTACATCACCGCCTAGAAACATGCTCCCCAACCAAAGCTATATGGCAGGAAGTCGCACGCCTGCTCAAGATTCAAAACAAACAGAAATTCTCGATATCAAAAAGTATCTTCGCACTCCAGATCAGGTCACCAATCCCATCTACCCTCCGCTCCCTAATAATACCCATTGCAATGTGGACAATACACACAATTGCATTAGATGCGTTCAAGGGCACGGTCCCAACCATTCATGGGGTTATTAACAGATTCCATGTCCACTTACTAGAGCACTTCCAAGCCTGGCTCAATGGATATATGAGACTAAGATAAAAAGCGCTCATAGAATCATGGTTCCCACTCTGGTTCCTCCACAAAGACCCTTTCCTTCACACCTGCTCCATAGCAGGGGAAACCCCCTCAGAGTAGTGCACCAACCCCCCATACCTGGCAGTCCCACTGGCAACAGGGGTAACTTGAGTACCCTGGAGTGCCCAATTTTTATATTTGTTAGTTATTCTCTTAGTTTCACATATATTCGGTAATGTCTGCCCCCTGGTCAGCTTACCTCGGTTAAATAAAAAAGAAAACAATGTACCAAGAATGGGATACAGCCCTGGATGGGGTTGAAAATGGGCGGAGTTTTCTGCTCGGCTAAACACCCTGATTCACGAACGCCAACCCTGAGTTGGAGTCCAATACAAAGACAAAAACATAAGAGACAGAGAAACTTGCTCGAGGTACTTCTTCCGCCAATTCCATGACCAGAATAATATAATAGCTTGTACACAGGTCTGTCAACTGGACAAATTTATAGCGGAAACACCCAAAGAAGTCGCGACTGAAGTGCACATATTTTATACAAAATTGTATAAATCTGAGCCAGTCAAACTAGAAAAAATTGAAAAATCCCTCAGAAGTGTACATATTGACACCGCGGTCCAAAATAACAATTTAATTAACCTAATATCATGTGAGGAACTATGGGAAGTAGTACGCGGGTCACCAAGAGGGAAATGCCCTGGACCTGATGGGTTTCCTTATGAATTTTATATAAAATATTTTACTAACATCTCAAACATTCTTCTAGCTTCAATGAACAAGTGTATTATGGAAACATGCCTCCTACCTGGAGGCAAAGAAGTCTACACGGTCACTTTATTCAAGAAAGGAGACAGATTAGACCTATCCAACTGGCGCCCAATTTCCCTAACCAACACAGATATAAAAATTTTCACAAAAATTATGGCTAAACAACTAGGAGAAATTGCAACTGATGCGATATCCCCATCACAATAGGGATTTGTTCCAAGAAGATCCATATGCGATAACATCCACACAGTTGCAAATGTCTGCCAGTCCAAAACCTCTGGAGCACTTGGCTTTTTAGACCAACAAAAGGCATATGACAGGGTAAACTGGACCTATCTTAGGGCCTGCCTTCAAAAAATAAGCTTCCAAATAGATTTATAAACTGGGTAATGTTGTTTACAGAGTCTGCAACCATGGCTGTGCGGGGAGCAGGCTTCTTAACCAACCCAATTACCCCACAGAGAGGCTTAAAATAAGGAGACCCCTTAAGCCCTCTACTCTACAACTTTAGACTAGACCCCCTAATCCGAAATACAAACACACTGCTCAAGGGAATCAACGTCAAGAGCCAACCACCAGTCAAAATGATGGCCTTCGCTGATGATTGTGCGGTGGGCATATCCAACAATCAGGACCCTGGAAGAATTGAGAGGTTAATACAATACTATTCAGACATAAGTAATGCATCACTTAACACTGAGAAAATGGAAATTATACTCCTGGGGAAATATCAGACCCAGTGGATGCCATCTACCCAGGGACAACAACTTAATACAACATCAAGACTCCTGACCAGACATAGGAGGCAAAAATTAGCAACGACCCCACTAAAACTTCCATTCATCACCAAGCCAACAGCTAGCCCTGTTCGTCACTTAGGAGTATGGTTGGAAGCAGGAGGTTATGCAAACTCCATGATGGAAAATCAATTATTGGACAAAATAACAAAACGCATTGCCTTCTTACTTGGACACCAAACAGGTCAAACAGGAAGGGTCACGGTAGCCAAATCTATGATTCTATCAATCATATGGTTCATGGCCCATGCAATCACTTTCTCACCATCCTTCCTCAACACAATCCACGCCCTATTACAAGGATGGCTATGGTCCAACCACAACCCCCCTGTACGCCTCAAAACCCTATTTGGCTCTAGAAGGAATGGAGGTATGGGGCTTACTATTTACGTAGAGCTAGCAACCCATATACTTGGATCCTGGATAACTCAGGTGACTAGCCCAGATCTTCCAGATACACACTGGGCCAGAACAGCAAGATATAACTTCACACGTGAACTCCAATTATAAAACCCAGATCACCTGAACACATTAATCAAGTATATGGCAACCCATCCCACAGCTGCAGGACCACACGGCACTCCTGCACACTTCAAACGAATACTCCTAGCCATGAGAAGAGCGACATGGCGGATCCACATAAACGGCCAAACCAGTCACTGAGGATGCCCAATGCTAACTCACAGACAGGAATACAATGATCAAAAAATTACAGACAATATAATAAGCAAAAGCCCAAGTACCATAGCCAGGATAGATTACCTGGACCATATGGACATACCCTACAACATGGAGACCCAAAGAAGAGTATGGAGATACACACATCACCCTCTACTCCAACCCAGGATAAGAGAAAATGTAGGGAGGTGCATAGCAGAGTATACCAAACAGCTGAACGGTCAAATGCCACTCACACCTCATATACAATATGTGGTCAGTATGGAAGCCTAGACCACCGTTTAGAACAATGCCCAACATCAGTGGCTGTATGGAAAGAGGCCATGCGCCTATTCCTCCAAGAAAACGGACAGCCATTCAGCCTAGCAAGGAACATGTTTGCTATAAACATGGAATCTTCTATCCACCCATCTCTCAGGGCGTTAATAGTAGCAATAGCACTATTGACGATGCATACAATGGTACTGGAATCGTACACAGGAGTAGCGCCAACAATCCAAGAAGCCATTAATCGCTTCCACATCCATATATTGGAACATTTCCAAGCATGGCTGTTTGGACATATGACCCCCCATAACAGAAGGACAATCAACTCATGGTTTCCCATATTGTTCCTAAAGGTTGATCCTTTCCTTCACACATTCTGCATTTAAGAATAAGCCAGCATAACTCCCCTTCCCTACCGTCCTAATATTGGTGATCCTGGAGAAAACAAGAGGGGCTTGAACCCTCTGGGGTGTCTTTAATTATCAAATTTCATTAGTTTCCTCACTATATCGGAAGTGCTTGTCCCCTGGTCAACCTTCCCCAAATAAATAAAAAACAATGGGTTAGATGACCAGGTCATAAAGGTTAAACCGCCTGTTTTGCAGAAGCAACCAGCCACTGAACGACCCAAAGCTGATGAAGTTAAAGCATCCACCTCCACGGCGCTATCCCTTTAACTTCTCATTAAGCTAACTCTAGTCTGAAACCTGTCTCCATGAGGTAGCCCAAACCTCCTGCTTTGAAGGTCAAAACTTGCTGTGCCAATTTAACGCCTCCCCCAAAAGTTAATAAGGTGGAGGAGCAATCCCAGGACCTATCATCCCATAAGGGAAGTCCTGAACATACCCCACCTTCTATGGGATCACTAACCTGCACTGATAACCCCTCTAGCGACGAGTCCAAAGGGGGTGACGAAGATGTTGGTCATTATGTTTTAGGAGCCCCAGGTGAAGTGGAGGTACATGATTGATTGAACCCGGAGAGAGTGAATTGGGCTAAGATCCTCATCAAACCTACCTTGGCAAGTAATAAGGGGTCTCAAGATTATTGACACTGCCAGTGATGTGGATCAGCTCATTGCCATAACTCTCCTATCTACCTAGTGTGTTCATACCCTGCAGACTAATCTGGAAAAATACCCTGAAACTGCCAAAAGACTATCCTCCACTTTCAATTTAAAAGAGGTCCTCGCTCTTCCCCCACCTTGGGTAGTACATTAACTAAAGTGAGGTTGTCATAAATGGAGTGTGGGTTAAAGCTATCCATGACACTGGGTCCCGGTGAACGTTGTGTCAACTAAGCTCATTAAGAAAATCAAGGTGGCCTCTGACCTTAACTACACAAAAGTTTGGGACTGCGGGCCCAAACAACACCCACGCCATTGGAGCTTACTCTTCTCCGCCCATTCGTTTTGGGAAGCTTCTCTTATTGGCTCCAGCAGTGGCTTTGACTAAAAACCTACGATTTACTCATTGGAACTCAATTTATGCTTGAATAAGAAGGTGTCATCAATTTGAAGCAGTGCTATCTCTCCCCGCTTAGCTATGAGGTTCCTCTGATTCTGTCTAATGATGAGCTCAATAACTAAGATTATGTTTGCACAGTTGATTATCCCTCCTCCGCTTTATCCCTGCATTAAAATATGGCAGGACGGCATACAAAACTGTTGCCTCCCTCAGTGGATGCACTGGAGGATATCCCTTTCTATGCTTCTGAAGAGGTGGTCATTAAGGCTGGGGAACAAAGGGTAGTTGACACGAAGATTACCATGAAAATCCCACACAACTGCCTACTGCACCTCATTAGCATAGATGGATTTATTCCATTAGAGCCTAGAGGTTTGCCAGGCGTTTTAGACCCCACCTATCATCGGCCTATCAACCTTTTGCTAGAGAATATCACCAAGAAGGTTGTGGTGGTGAAAAATCATCTGAAGATTGGTAGAGGCCTGCTGATACCCATTGAGAAGATCAAGCAAGCTCACTGTATTGGGTCTATGGCAGATATGGGCTTACCCGCTGACCAATCCATATGTACCCTACCTTCTGTTCATATCGCTGATTAACTGACCCCAGCTGATCTGAAAAAGTCCACACCTTACTTGAGGCTTACAGCAACGTTTTCTCCAAATATGACAATGACTATGGGCACATGAAGGGGTGGACGCATACTATTGACTATGGGGATGCTAAACCCATTCACTTCAAGCCTTTTCACAAATCAAAAGTTGAGGAGTTACAGACGCAGACGGAGCTCAAACAGCTGATGGATGCTGGATTGCTAGTGCTGTCACAAAGCCCTTAGTCATCCCAACTTTTATTGATAAAGAAGAAAAATGGAGGTCATCAAGTAGTGTTGGACTACCACAAACTAAACAACCTCACCAAGAAGGATAGTTACCTTATCCCTCGCATTGATGACGCTTTGGCCCAACTCTCTAGGTCTAAGTACTTCTACGCCATGGGTCTGACTAGCGGTTATTAGCAAATGAGCTTTCTTCATAAGATCAGGAGAAATGTGCTCTTATTTGCAGTGAGGGTTTCATCCAACCTACCCAACTACCGCAAGGTTTGTGCAACCGCCCGCCACTTTCCAGCGAGCAATGGATCATATCTTGCAGGATATAAAATTAAGCTGCGTCATCATCTATCTCGATGATATTAAAGTTTTCTCTAAGAATTTTAATGAACACCTCGCACATCTATAAGAGGTGTTTCAACGCTTAGGGAATCTAATATCAAACTAAAGCCATCCAAGTGTACTTTTTTCCAAAAGAAGCTGGATTTTCTTGGGCACGCCATCTCACAAGATGGAATTCAACCTCTACAAGATAAAGTCGAAGCAACATTCAAGAAGCCTGCGCCCAAAACCCTTTGCAACATCTCTGTATTCTTGGGCATGATGGGGTATTACCATCAAATTATCCCCAAGTTCTCCCTCTCAGTGAGCCCCTCGTCCTCCTCCTGGCTAAGAACACCCACTTCCATTGGGGTGCTGAACAAAAGACTGCCTTTGAGACTCTGAAGGAACTATTGCAAAAAAGGCCAATACTCCGCTACACTGACTACAGTAAACCCTTCATGTTATTCACAGATGCTTCTGGCTACGTTGTTGGCTATATTGGATTAATTGGATGAGCATGGGTTGATTATCCCGTGTTTTACTTTAGCAAAATGCTTTCAAAAGCTTAGCATAACTACAGCATCACGAAGAAGGAGTGCTTGGCTGTTTTACTTGCTGTCAAAAACTATCACCCATTCCTATATGAAACTCCCTTCAAAGTGATCACAGATCACGCCTCTCTGAAGTGGTTGCAGAATATGAAGGACCTCACAGGGCGGTTGACTCGTTGGGCTCTGAAACTCCAACATTACAATATGACTATTAAGCATTGGGCAGGAACGCGCCACATGAATGTAGATGGGTTAACACGGCTGCATTTCTTCACTTGAACAATAGTAAAGCTGATAAGCTACATGATCTCCTCATGACTCCAGAGGCATGAGCTGATGAAGATGAACCAGTACAGATGGTTCTCGCTTGGCACTCCCACAACATAAAGGTAGAGAACGGGAAATCATATAAGAAAGCAGGAGTAAATTGGTTGCCCTATCTCCGGCCATCTAAGCGAGTCCCTGTCATTTTAGAGTCTCATACTATCATGGGGCAATGCGGAGTATGCAATACCTAATAGTGGATAAAAGAGCGGTACTATTAGAAGGGCATCATGGAAACTATAACTGAATTCCTGGATGCATGCCTAACCTGTAAAAAAACAAAACAGCTTCAAGACCCAATATCAGTATCAAACTAAGACGCCCCATCAACCCTTCCACACCATAAGTTTGGATGTGGTAGGTCCTCTCTTCAAACTACAGGTGGAAATTGCTATATCTTGATCGGTAATGATCATTTCACCAAGTGGGTTAAGTATGTTTATCTTCCCGCTCAGACTGCTAAAGCCACAGATACCTTCTTACACCAGTACATCTTCACCCGGCATGGGTGCCCCCTGGTCATCCTATGTGACAATGGGAAAAATTTTACTTCATGAGTGGTCTAGCTCCTTGCCACCTCCATGGGAGCGCAACAACTCTTCTCATCTCCCTATAACCCATCCACAAATGGTGCGGTAGAAAGAGTTAATGGGACCTTGGTCTCGATTTTACGCAAAATGGCCACTTCAGACTCTCTACTGGGATCTCTACTTGCCCAGTGGCCTCATGGCCTACTGTATTAACTACCATCGCATCCTCAAGGTGTCCCCTTTCCATGTGTTATATGGGCGAGAACCTGGGGTGCCAGCATTATTAGCCAAGGATATATTCTCTGACTAGACTGATCCTGAACAAGCCATGAAAAAGTTGGCCCAACAAATCATCCAATTACAATCAGAGACTATGACTAATTTAGCAAAGACTGTTGCCAAAGAAGGCCAAGCTGCAAATGAGCCAGGGCCCCTCTTCCTTCATTCCAAGTATCCAACTTGATACTATATTATCACAACTGAATCACTCCAAGAAGCGAAAAATTGGCTCTATCTGGGAAGGGGTTTTTAGTCACATACAAGCGAGGGGATGAGTATTCTATCAAATCCTTCGTTTCCTAAATCACCATCAACTGAGTTAATGGCCACTTCCTTTGGCCCTATTCTCCACTTAACATTCATGAGGGGGTAATGTCGGACATTTTCCTCCCAGGCTTCAAAATAAGAATGTCTTGGGTAAGAATAGTCTAATTTACCAAATATTATTGGACAATTACATGTCTGATCTTGTAATAATGTTACTTTGGATGAAAATAAAGACAATATTGGAAAAAAGTCCCTGGTCAATTCTAGGCGGAACCCATAGAATTGGGGTAACACTTTTGAAAATACTATAAGGGCAAATAGCCTAAAGTTGGGTAGTCAGATTGCCTCAACAACATGGGGGAATTAGGAAAGTCCACCGGAGGGTTCTCCCCCAGCCACATCTAGTTCCATTTAAACATCAAAGCAGGGACCACCCCCTTCTATAGTCTTGGCATAGGTCCCCCGAGGTGCAATTATTTTATCTAATGGTGATTGGTTAAAACATATTAAATTAATACCCCATAGTTCATTCTGCCTAAAAATAACTTCCCATCAGTCATTTCGCCCATGTGACCCAAATTTCTTGAGCTCTGATATGACAAAGCTCCTTATTCCCTAAATTGGACATTACTAAGCTATTTCAAATGTTAGAATTAATTCTTTTCAACCCTTGATACTAGATATAGTTTGAATACTGAGTGGTATTATCAAGAATACTTCACTTTTTAACTGACTTTGATAAAAGAAGGAACTTAATTTGGCCTGTATGTATGTTTTTTTCTATGTTTGTTTGTGCATAACTCTGAAGTTACTGGACCAATTTAAATGATCATCTTATTAAAAAATAAAGGATGCTCCAACTTAGGTCCCTTTTTACTTTTGCATGTATTGGTTAAGTATCTGACTATTAATTTAGAAAGTATTCAAAATGGGCTTGGAAGTGATAGATAATTGTGGGAAAAATACAACTCCGGATAAACTTAAATCTGGCATTGGTGAATTAATAGCTTCAAAGCAACTTTTCATATGATATATGCCCTATGGCTGGGGGTATGTTCAAAATCCAGGCAGTATGAGATTATAGCGGGACGAGCTTAAATCATTATAATGGCTATCATTTTTGCATAATTTGACCAATAAACTCATTTAAATCTGATAAAATGTAATATTTTAGAAAGCAATCAGTAAATTTACCATAGATTAACTAATAAAAGCAAACAAATCTATTTATATTTAACCGAGGAAAGCTGACCAGGGGATGGGGATTACTGAGTATGTGTGGAAAACGAAGATAGATAAAATTGGGCACCCTGGGGTACTCAGGTTACCCCTGTTGCCAGCGGGACTGCCAGGTATGGGGGTTGGTGCGCTACTCCAAGGGGGTTTCCCCTGCTATGGAGCAGGTGTGAAGGAAGGGTCTGTGTGTAGGAAGCAGAGTGGGAACCACGATTCTATGAGCGCCTGTTGCCTTAGCCTCATATATCCATAGAGCCAGGCTTGGAAGTGCTCCAATAAGTAGACGTGGAACCTGTTGATAACCCCATGAATGGTTAGGACTTTGCCCCTGAACGCATCTAAGTCAATGGTGTGAATTGTCCACGTTGCAATGGGTATCATTAGGGAACAGAGGGTAGATGTGATTGGTGACTCGATCTGGAGTGTGAGGAGACTCTTTGATATAGAAAAGTCCTGCTCGTTTTGGAGCTTAAGCAGGCGTGCGACTTCCTGCCATATGGCTTTGGTTGGGGGGCATGTTTCTAGGCGGTGATGTAGGGAGCCCTCCCTCCATATATTGCGCAGGTTGTGTGGAGGGAATTGGAGCGGTCCGCCATCCTATAGGTCCTTCTCAGACAGCGCCAGGCGTTGGCTCTTTCCCTCAGCTGTAGGAGTGGGTGGTGTGTCATTCTCCACACTTTCTTCTGTGTGGTTAAGTCATAGAAGATGTCCAACGCATCTAGGTATTCGATTCTAGTAATGGTTGAGGTCATAGCAAGCATGTCTCTCTGGGGGTGGTTTTCTGAATTTCTTAATTTGAAGTGGGGGCTGGGTCGTCCCCTACCCTGCACAGTGCCAGTGTTCTCTACAGTCCATCCCATGCAGCGGATGGTTCAGATGATGCATTTGAAGTGAGGGGGAGGTCCATGTGGGCCCATTAGGTAGGGTGTTTAGCAAGGTATGATAGTAGTCTGGGTGGGTTAGGTGGGTTGGCTAATTTAAGCGCCTGTGCAAAGTTAGTCCTCACTGCCCTGGACCAGTGTTGTTGCGGGAGGTCTGAGGCAAGGACTTCCTTTATTCCATTTGACCAGGATATGGTTGGCATGGCTCTCAAAATCTATTAGTCCCATGCCTCCACTTGAGCGTGGGCCAAATAGTGTTTCCATCTGTATGAGAGGATGGGATCCAGGACACAGCCAGCCCTGGATGAGCGCGCGGATTGATGTTATAAAGATGGGTGAGAAGGCGATTGCGTGGGCAGGGTACCATAGTATTGGGAGGATGAGTGAGTTAGCAACTGTTACTCGTCCCGTTAATCTTGGGGATCTTCCCTTGTGGGAGGCGACGCGGTTGGATACCCGCTGCAGTAGGGTGCTTTCCATTGTCTCATTTGCATATCCCCCTATTTCCAGCCATATCCCAAGGTGGCGGACAGGAGTGGTGGTGGGAGGTGATGTGAAGGGTAAAATGAGTGAGTTTTTCCTTTGTATGGGGGTGTGAGGTTCTGGTGTTGTAGTCCAGTTGTCAGTGTACTTGCCTAAGAGAATGATTTCTGTTTTCCTTTTGTTGAGCGATGCGTTGCTCACCATGGAGTATTCCTCTAAAGTGCGTTCCAGCTGTCAGGCATCATTATTGTTAGCTAAGCCTGCCACGCAGTCATCCACAAAGGCCAGTATCTTGACTGTTGGCTGGCCTTGTGCAGTTATGCCCATGAGGCGTGAGTCAGTTATGCGGAGGAGTGGATTGAAATGAAATTATACAGCAGTGGGCTGAGGGGGTCCCCTGTTTGAGCTCTCTGTGTGGTGTGGTCCTGTTAGTTAGGAAGCCAGGGCCACATACAGCCATGGTTGCAGATTCTGTGAGGAGCATCGCCCAGTTTATGAATCTGGGTGGGAGTTTGAAACCGTGTAGGCATTCCTTTAGGTATGGCCAGCTATTGCGGTCATATGCCATTCCTGGTCTAAGAAGACCAGGGCACCAGTTTCTTTAGACTGAGATATGTTTGTAACAGGTTGTATGTTGTTCCAGATTGAGCGCCCTTGTATAAACCCAGACTGGTTGAGTGACAGGACGTTAGAGGCTATTGTGCCTAATCTGGATGCTAAAAATTTGTTAAAATTTTTTTATCAGTATTAGAAAGTGTGATTGGACGCCAGTTGGCCAGGTCCAATTTGTCACCCTTTTTATACAAGGTTATAACGTAGGATTCATGGCCACCAGGTAGGAGGCGTGTATCCAGCAAGCACTGGTTCATAGATGCTAATAGGAGGGGGGGCAATTTGCTGAAAATGTTTTTTTGTAAAATTTGTAGGGTATCCCATCAGGCCCTGGACATTTCCTACGTGGTGCACTTCAGATTGTATCCCAAAGCTCCTCCCATGTAATTAGATTTTTTATATTGTAGTCCAGTGGTGTGCTTTGTATTCCAGCGGTTTGTATAAATTTTGTAATTTTTTGTGGGTCTGTTGGCATATCACGGTATAATTCGGTGTAATAGTAGTGTACTTCCGCCTTGACCTCCTCAGGGTCAGTTGCCACGGTGCCATCAGTCTTGCAGACCTGTGTGCATGCGGGATGTTTGCCGCAGGAGTGGAATTGGCAGAAGAAATATGTTGAACATGTTTCACCTTCCTTTATTAACTTACCTTTGTTTGATACTTTTATTCAGTGTTGGTACTCGAAGATGAGGGTGTTTAGTCAGGCAGATATTTCCGCCCATTTGTGTCCCTAGTTGGGGCTATAACTGGGTCTCAGAGTATTATGCTCGAGGTGGTCCAGTTCCACCAAGGTATGCCTGATTGTGGCTGTCAGCAGTGTACTTACATGATGTGAGATGTCAGGTTTTGTTGATTAGTTCCTTTTTGAAATTTGACCAGGTTACGATGGGATCTAAAGTGAATGGGGCTGTGATTTCTGGGTTCGTGGCCTCATGTTCAACCCAGTCAGATATTTTGGGTAATTTTATGTTTTTGGGTGTATCTTTCTCCAGGGCGACACCTGTGTATGGGTTTGGGTTGGCGATAGCTGCACTGAAAAAGTTGGTGTCAGAAAAATTGACTTTTTTGTTGTAAATTTGGAAATTCTTGATCATTGGGATTTTGGAATGAGGATATGATCAATGCGGCTCATTGATATGAGCGCTCCCTCACATATGTTGGGCCATGTCATGTGGGGAAGGAGTGGTGATATGGAGAGGAAGGCATCCTGTAGGCCAAGGGATGCCTTCATTGCATGGAATTTGATGTGCCTCAGTGGGTATCCCCCGGGGTTAGGCCATTGGTCCGTGTCAGGGTTATCCCAGCAGTTAAAATCGCCCAACAGGATGGTATCTGGTGGGAGGGTGAGTGTTGGAACGGTTTCTAATTTTTTTTCTCTCATGCTGCAGTGTATGGTGCATAGATGCATGTTATCGAGATTGTTTCCTCTTGGCATGTGATCATTGCTACCAGAGCGCGGCCATGAAGGTATGACGAGGAGTTTGTAGTTTTTAATTTTTGTTATTTCAGACAATCACCTCACAGTGAGACGTCCATACCAATTGTGATGGTGAGACCCTGGCTGACCAGGATCCTTCTTCCCCTTGTAGGCAGTGGGTTTCTTGGATAGCCAAGATGTCTACAAGGGGTTTTTGCAGGAAGTCCAGATTTTTGGCTTGGGACGTTTGAGCCATGGCTTCCACAATGTTTAACATCCCTATTGACACTGAGGTGCCCGCAGCGCCTCAGGAGTGGGTGGGAGGACCTCTGGCCCTATCCCACCATGGCTCATTTTGGCCATGCTCCACGTCTGTACTCCAACTCTCTCAGTGAAAATGTCAGTTCCCTTGATCTGACCCGATTTTTTGTGGGAATTGCAGTTTTTGGAATTTGCTTATCTTTTCCCGCATGTGTCTCATGATGGTTCAATGTGGGGTGCTGATTGGGTTCTGTAATTTTAGGGTGCGAATTTGGAGAATTGTGCACCACATTTTCGCCCATATTGCAGCTGAATTGCTTTTCAAATTGTGCATGATTGATGTCACTTGGTGACTCAGTCAAGTTGCTGTAAAAATTTTCAACCTGTGCATATTGTTCTTATTGGTTAGCTCAGTGTATATCTGAAATGTCCTCTTGAATTTGTCTGGGGTCAGTGGATGATTCCACATGCGCTGCTTTCCTTGGCCGCTGCTCGCTTGCGGGCTTTTTGTGCCACGTTGCATTGTTTATGTGTAACTGGGTCCATGATGGAGTAAAGTACATCTTCACCCCAGCGGAATGGGTGGTGGCTGTCGGTCATTCTAGCGAAGTTTTTGTTACTTTTGTCCATGGCTTCCTCACAGTAGTCTGCTTCCATTAAGCCCTCCTTCATGGGGCATGCGTGTTCCTTATGTCCCAATGAACTGAAGTGGTTGCATATAGGCGGTTTGGTTCTGGTGTAACTCAGAATGCGGTGACTATCCCCCATCTGCAAAGTGAAACTCTGCTGTGTGGGGGATTCTTGATAAGTCATCTTCCACTTTGGGGAATGGGTTGATCATGGCGATAGCTTTGCCTGTTCACAGGGTTGGCATCAGGCAAAATCGTTGTAATTTGAGTTGCATAATTTTTCCATAGGCTATGAGCCCTTTGCGTAGCTCCTCCTTGATTATCTTACAAGGAAGGTTGGTAGGGAGCGAGTCAAAGGAGATGAACAAAGTTTTCACTTTATTCCGTCTGGTGCACATGGTGCGCACTATTTTTTTTCCCTTGAGAAGGGCAATTTTGATGCAGACTTTTGCTGCGGCATCTGCTTCTTCAGCTGTTTTGAAACCAATATTGATCCAGCTGCAGCCCATGTTGTTGGTGGTGACATATACCGTGTGGGGGAAAAGGGAGGGCTGTGCCTCACATGTTTTCTCCCACAAGGTCGGGGACTCATCCCCAAGGAAGAGTCAGAGCCCATGTTCTACCTTTGAAAGGGGTTGATTACATTGGATGTGCATGTATTGATCTTGTTTATAGTAAATAACATAAACCCAAATGGTGTCTGAGTTTGTGATTTTTTTATGGCTTGGGTTCCTGGTCCCCCTCCAGGGCGTTTCTTGCCCTTAGTTGCACTGTCAAGCGCACCACTTGCCGCGACGCTCGCCCATGTTGTACTATTTTTGTTATTAAAAAGCCCATCTCTCCTGTGTGATTATCAAAAATTGCTGTTCAAATTGAAACATAGTAACTAAAGTGATTGTTATGGGAAAGAAAAGCAAAATCAAACAAATCTAATAAAATGATTTATTGTAGATGGTGATCAGTAAATTCAGCATATGCTGACCAGTAAATCATCTAAATTTTTTTAAATAAATGATTGTAGATGGCATTTAGTAAATTTAGTATAATTTGATCAATAAAATCAACTGAATTTGACAAAATGAATTATTATTACATTTAATTTAATTTAATTTATAGCGAGGAAGGCCAACTAGGGGATGGACACTTCCAAATGTCAACCTGAAAGAGACAAAACTTAGTAACATGGAAGGCACTCCAGAGAAGCGATGCTATCTCTTGTTGCCAGTGGGAACGCCACTTATGGGGAGGGGGAGGGAACGTGTGAACGGGCCGTAGCCACAATTGAACACGTGCGGAGGAAAGGGTCTGATTTGATGAACCAAACTGGGAACCAAAAGAAGACCAGCTGTCAGCGCTGTGGTGGGAGGTATCCAAACATCCACGCCTGAAAGTGATCCACCAAATGAGACCGGAATCTGTGGACAGCTTTTGGGAGGGTGGGAGTGGAGCCTGCGATGGCATCCAAGACAATCGTGTGGATAGTCCGCATGGCTATTGCAACCACCAGAGCATGGAGGGAGGGTGGAAGGGGGAGGCCATTGATAAAGCAAACATATCTCTTGACAGGCTGAAGGGATGTGTTTGATTCTGGCCAAGCAGACGTTGGACTTCGCGCCACATCACTTTAGAGGTAGGACACTTATCCAGGCGGTGGAACAGCGTTCCATACTGGCCACACACGACGCAGGATGATTGTAAGGCTTTAGAGCGCTCAGCTGTACAGTACACCCTCCTCAGGCAGCGCCACACATGGGAACGGATTTGAGGCTGCAACAGAGGATGGTGTGCATATTTCCAGATAGTTTTTTGGGTCTCAATGGAGTAAGGGATGTCCATCATGTCCAGGTAGTCCACCCTGGATAGGACATGGGACCGTGTGGGGATCACGCCATCATGGATGGGTAGCCCCTGTACCTCTTGTGTGAACTGGGGTGAGGGGCGGCCTCTTTGGGTTGTATGTCTGCTAATATAAATTCTCCACTCAGCGCTCCGCATGGAGAGGAGGATTCGTTTGTAGTGAGTTTTAGTACCGTGAGGATCTGTGGCCGATGGGTGTGAAGCCAGGTATTTCATCAGGGAAGTGGGGGCTCAATGGATTGTTGAGGCAAAGGTGCTGGAGAAGTTGGAGCGGGCCGCGTGGGACAAGTGTTGGGAGGGGAGCATAGTGGCAGTGACGGCCGCAATTCAGGTACCTAAGACCTTGGCCACATAGGCTCTGAAGTCAAGCAGGCCCATGCCACCATGCTGATGAGGGCCAAACATGACCTCTAACTGTACTGGTGGAGGGCGACCTGACCATAGCCATCCTTGCAGCAGGGCATGCAAGGATTTGAAGAAGTTTGGGGAGAAGGGGATGGCGTGAGCTCCAAACCAGACTTTGGAGAGAAGCATAGAGATGGCCAAAACGACCCTGCCTGTAAGGGAAGTAGGGTGGGCTCTGAGGGAGGCGATGTGCTTCGTCACGTTGTCTAGAATACGACTCTCCATTACTGCTGATGCATATCTGCCTGCCTCCACCCACACGCCCAGATGGTGGACAAAACCTATGGTAGGACGTGGTACAAAGTGGAGCACCAGTGGGGCGGTGTGGGGTGAGCTGGGAGGGCGAGCGCGTGTGCGAGCAGATGGGCTGGGCTGAGCGCTGGTTGCAGGGGCCCAGCAGCTATGATACCAACCAAGGAGGTTGATTTCGTTTTTGGAGTCATTCAGTGCAGTGTTACTTACCTGGGAATACTCCTGGATGAGGGCTTCAAGTGCGCGTGCATCTTTATTATTAGACACCCCCACCACACAGTCGTCTGCAAACGCCATCATCTTGACTGGGGCTTGGCCTGGCACATGGACCCTGATGAGTTGAGCATTCGCATTTTGAAGTAGTGGGTCAAAGCTGAAGTTGTATAAGAGTGGGCTAAGGGAGTCCCCTTGTCGTAAGCCCCTTTGAGTGCGGACTACACCTGTAAGGAAGCCAGGGCGACATACTGCCATAGTTGCAGATTCCGTGAGCAGCATCACCCAGTTGATGAAGCGAGGGGGTAAACGGAATTGATTCCGGCAGGCCCTTAGGTATTCCCAGTTTACTCTATCATAGGCCTTTTGTTGGTCCAAGATTACAAGTGAACCAGAGGCTGTGGACTGACATACATTAGCCACAGAGTGCACGTTATCCCAAATTGACCTTCTGGGTATGAAACTGAATTGTTCTGTGGAGATGGTGGCAGATGCTACAATCCTTAAGCGGTTGGCCATGATTTTGGTTAAAATTATTGTATCCATGTTAGTTAAAGAAATGGGGCACCAGTTGGCTAAGTCTAGCTTGTCCCCTTTCTTGAAGAGTGTGACGGTGAAAGCCTCTTGTCCTCCTGGCAGGAGGCGCGTTTCTGGAAGGCTCTGGTTAAGTGAGGCCAGCAGTAGTGGGGATATATATTTGAAGTACTTTTTATAGAATTCATATGGAATGCCATCTGGCCTGGGCATTTTCAGTTTGGTGCACCACGAATGGCTGTCCATGATTCGTTCAAAGTAATCAAATTCATTATTTCTGGGTATCAGAAAACGGTGCGGATGTGGGCTCAGTTGAGAAATTCCGCCACTTCGGCCAGCTGAATTGGATTGGATTGGTACAACTTGGAGTAATACTTTTGTGTTTTGATTGACACTTCAGCTGGCATATCCGCAATGGAATCATCCGAGCTTTGCACCTGTGTGCAGGCCACGCTCTGGCGTGGTGCAAATTTTTTAAAAAAATGTGCGGTGCACTTGTCACCTTTTGAGATGCATTTGGCCCTGTACTGAACATAAACCTAATGTTTGTGTTGCCTTTTGAGCGCGTTGAGGTGGGCGGCTGCCTCCACCCACTTCTGGCCCCATGCAGAGCTGTATCCTGTAGCTGGGATATTGGACTCCAGGTGTGCCAATTCTGCCAGAGCGCATGAAATGACAGCCGATGTGGCTTGTAAGCATCTGGAGGAGAGGTGGCGAGAGTGGCGGATGGTACCATCTTTGAAAATTGCCCATGTGGAAATGGGGTCCGCACAAAATGGTGCAACAAACTCTTTTGCCAAAGTTGCTGATTCCATTCACGTGGAAAATCCTGGTGATGCGAGCTTGGAGGGGCGGATTTTGCACCAATGTGGGGCCTTAGCAGCTGTCACAGGTAGCTGGTAGGTTATCGAGACCAGTTGATGGTCAGAGAATTCCATTTTTGTTGTTTTAAAGTGGGATATGTGGGTTTGGAATTTCGCTGGCGTAAGGATAAGGTTGATGCGGGACATGGACCTTAATTGGCCATTGTGGACGTGGGGGCACATCATGTTCTCAAGCAGTGGGGCTTGCCGCAGCAGCACATCCATTAACCCAAGGGTGGCCTTTAGAATGCGAAGTTCAACGTGGCCCTGGGGGGCGTGGGAGGAGGAAGGCCACCGGTCCATTGGAGTGTTTAGCCAGCAGTTCATGTTGCCAACTACAAAAGGGTCTGGGGGTAGCGGGAGTGATTTGACCAATGAGAAAAATTCCTGACGCTCTCGTGCACCATTTGGGGCATAGATGTTGACAATAAAGTGTACCACGTCAGACCACGAGAAGGTGACAATGAGGACTTGGCCATTGAGGAAGGTTTCTGACAATAAAAATTAGAAAAAATTATTTTTCTGTTTTAGCACCCTACAGTGCTCTGACCAAAAGGATAGGGATGGGAGGAGCATTGTTTTCCAAGCTTTCTTGGAACCTCGCGGACAGTGGGACTCCTGGATGGCCAGGATATCCACAGGTAAATTTTGTTATAAAAAACTCAGTTTCCTAGCCCAGGATGGGGAGGCCTTAAGTCCGGCGATATTCAAAATCCCTTAAGTGAAGGCTTCCCCCATCACACCTTAGGTGCGAGGGGTGGGCACCCAGGCCCACTAGCTTCCTCTAGATCCCCATGGGCCTTCACAGCAGCGCAGGTGTTAGTAGCAATGCTATCGGGATTTTTGTTAATTTTTGTGGAAAGAGTTGCATTGGCTTTAGCCCTAGCTTTTTGTTTCCCTGACGTCAGACGAATTTTTTTTGCGGTGTGGATGAGTTTGGTGCACCATTGAGCGGGTCAAAAAAAATTTTCAGTTGGGATGGGCCCCATGTCAGTTTCAACTGGAGCTTGGGTGCAACAATTAAATGAGATCAAGTCCCCCATCGGATCCTCAGATTGAGTTGCACAATTGGCATGGGCTTCCTAATCTGATTGGTTGATGGATTCCCAAGTTGCTTCTGCCACGAAGGTTTCAATGTCCTCCTGGTGTTGGGAGTGTGGGATAGCGGTGGTGGCTTTGGCCGCTTCCTTGGCTGCGGCCCTGTGGGCCTGCTTAGCCTTCTTCCACTCTTGCAGGGAGATAGGCTTTACCAGTAGGTAGCAGCCTTGTGCTCCCCATAGAAAGCCTCTTTGGTGCTTGTGGTTGGTTCATAGTGCCTCTCCGCTGGCCATGGCCGCTGAGGGGTGCTCTTGGAATGTGATGCCCTCCTTGGTGGGGCATGCATGCGCCTTATGGCTGAACACATCACAGTGGGTGCAGATGGGGGGCGCGCTGTCCACGGTTACCTGGAATGGGTGGGTGGTATGCCCTGCGATATCAATAAAAGTGGAGTGTGGGATCTGGGTTAGGTCCTTCACGATCTCCTCAGTTGGGGTCAGAACTGCGATGGCTTTGCCAGTGCACAGGTGTGGCATCAGCGTGAAGCGTTGCATTTTAAAAGATTGTATTTCGCCATATATGGTGTGACCATCTTTCAGGTGTTGTTCCAAAATGTCACGTTTTACTGTAGTAGGAAAAAATTCAAACGTGAGGAAAATTTGATTTTAATTTTGTCCATCTGGTGCATTTGGTTTTGATGACCTGTTGCCCTTTGGGGAGGTTGACTACTATGCGCACCGCAGCAGCCTCATCTGCTGCCTCTTTGTTTTTGAAACATAGGTCCAGCTAACCACGTGACATGGAGTGAGGTGCGATGTACACCACGATCAGGAAAAAGGTGTGCACATCTTCACAAAATTTTTCCCATAAAGCCATTTGTTGGATGTCCAGAAACACGTGGACTCCATATTCCACCGGCAAAAGTGGCTGGGAGTGTGGCGTGTTGATGTACTAGTTGCATCATGCTTGCCATGCAAGGATTTCTGGGGAAATAGTGACCGCCAGTTTTTTAAAATTTTTGTCTATTTTACCAGTTTCTCTGGGCGTTTTCAAACGTTTGAGGCTGTGGGCCTTCCACCTGCTCCTCTTACCTTACTTGCCCAGCTGCTCCCTGACATGGGCGCAGACTAATCTCCTCTGTGAGATTATCAAACTAATTCAGACTTGAATTGAATAGGTTGCAAAAGTGATTGCAACGAGAAAGAAAAGTTTTACTTATTAGTATATTTGTTTACAAGATATTATATAATATATACAATGAGTTTTATTTTTATAGAGAAATAGTAAGGGGTCAAAAAGGATATATAGAGATAGCAATATTTAATAAAAGTAGGAAAAAGAGTCACTTTTAAAAATGCACTATTTTTTTTTGGGGGGGGGGAAAGAATGGGGGGTAAAGTTTGTTTGGGGAAGAAAGAACTTACTTGAATTTTTGGGAAAAGAACCCCTTTAAAAAGCTCTAAAAGTATGAAAAGATTGAGAAATTTTTTCTCCTCAATAAAACCCTTCTTGTGTTGGCGCCATATTTTAGCTGACTTATAATAGGCATCTATATTTTTTATACTCAGTAATATATTCTTAGTTGTTTATAGTTTACACTTGGACCAAATCCAGACATAAGATATAACTTGTATTTGTGAGCAAAAATTCTATAGTTCAATTTTAAAATATGGCGCTAACTTCAAAAAGGGTTTTATTGTGGAGGCATAATTTCTTGATTATTTCATACTTTTTGAGCTTTTTTAAAGGAGGTTCTTTTTTTCCCATTTTTTGTTTCCTGTCTCACGCTAGATAAAAACCTTTAAAAAACCCAACTTTTACTTTTATTTAAAATAGTAATCTTTTTAAGTTTAAGTGGTTTTTATAGAAATCTGGCTGTTATTAGCACCAGTGAGCCAAAAACTTGCTGGATTACCACAAACTCTATTTATCCTTTCCCAATACTCTCAACTTCAAATTTAGTTTTACTCATATTAATTGTAATACTAATTATATTGACATCCTAGCCTCAGTAGCCAGTGTTGAGACCCACCAATTCCAAATTGGGGATTATCCCAAATACTTTCTTATTCCTGCAGATCAAGACAGCTCAACCCAACCAAATGAGGAGAACAAATTGGGGTTTAGTTATCATAAAATATATATCAATTTGGCAAATTATTCATCATTTTCCTCCATTAATCAATTATATAATTTAGGTAATGTGTGAGGAATATCACCTGTTTAAAATTCAACACCTTAAAAACAAAAATATACTTTTCATGCGACTTAGTTATCTTCAGTTATTGACTGTTAAACTTATTGGGCATAAAACCATTGAGCTTATAATAGAAGCCCTACAGGATGGTGCTTACTACAGGTTTTCAACCAAAACCTAACGATATCTGCAACTAATTGATGGCACCATGGAAAATAGCTCAATTAATAGGGTCATTCATTGGGTGCATAACGGAAATGGTGAAGAAGATGACAGGATTGGTAGTCCACCCATAGTCACATTTGAAGAAGTTCAAGAAATTATGTATATTCTAAAACTTATCCTCTTATTTGGATAACCAACAAAAAGTTAAAGAGCTATTTCATGTAAACATAAAACCAGGAGAACTAGGCAACTGCAAAAGGGCATCTTCCGTGGACAGATCTCTCATGAATATTCATGAATTCAGTTCTTTCCCAGAGTAATATGGGTTAAGTGATAATCTCTCTCGTTATATTCTGTGATTTGTACACCCTGAGTTTATATATTTGTAAATTTACTAGGAGCCCATAATGAAGAACTCCACTATCATATCAATACCTAAGGGACTTAATGATGGCTTATAAGCAGCTATATAATTTAGCTTCTCAAAGTATAGGAGACATATGCCGCTTGACTGAAGCAAAACTTTCCTACACTATTCAGCTCCATAAAAGGGGGAGTATTGGTTCTGGTGTTATCAAGTATGTAGAGGAAGTTGTGAAGTTATTTTAAAGGTAAATATTGGAATCAAATGAAAATACTAAGTGATTCTTTGACGCCTTTGCCGAGGAGCTTGGATGACAGGATACCAAAGTCATGGCAAAATGCCACTCAAGCTTCTACTAGGCCATCACCTGGAGGAAGAACTTATCTCCATCTTTAAAGCCCAGATAGAGCAAGCCCTATGACGAATTTATAAACTGGACGCCCAATGAGCTCTGAGACTTTATCAGTGTCACAAACTATCATTTCACAAGTATCCCAGGCTCAACAGGATCTAGCCAGCCATAAAACTCAGGCGTCTAAACTTTCCAATACTGAGTGAATCAACAAATTGGTGAGAGATTTGAGAGGCAAATCTCCCATTTGAGAGAACATTAAACAAGTCTATTGTCACCTCAACAAAGCTGAGAAATGCTGGAAAAATCTTAAAGAAGAGTGTAAACCTAAGGCTGACAAGCCTCCCCAGAGCCTTGAATGCAAGGAGAGGAAGGCGTACTTGAACCGGCGCATTGGAGTATTGGAAGATGAGAACAAGTTTTTCAAACTTACCACTCATCAGCTCACCAACAAATTCACAATCTGGACATCTGCATTAAGAACTATGAGGTCAATAAAATTATTCTTTTAAAGAAAAATCAATCTACTGGATGTTACACCAAGACTTGCTCTAGAGCAAATGGAGCAACATCTTAATCCGCTACAGAATTAGATATTTGAATTGAACTTCAAGTTGAACAGAGCAACATAAGAACCAAAATTACTAAATCCAAAGCTCTTGGAGTACAAGTCAATACAGGATCAGAGGCCAAAACCTTTAACCTACGTTTAATGACAAGTTTACACCTGATGAAGGGAGTATCACATCCTTCCTCTACGTCTATGAAGCTGTGGTGAAAGGACGACTGATCATCAAAAGGTTAAGCATATTTTATCTTGTTCAAGCCGTATGGCTTAAGAGGTTATGGTACCTCATATAGCGACCTGCATACCTGGGGAGAAGCGAAGGAATCTCTCATCAAGGAATTCGCTAAAACATAGCCTGGATATGAGGAAACATACTTCCTTGAGAATCGCGTTATGTTGAAATGAAACCCTTGCTGAATTTGATGACCGCTTTTACATAGAGACACATATGCTGTTGACCTCAAAGATGCTTACTCTGGGAGATGCCATAGAAGTCATTGTTGCTGGTTTACAAAGTAACTCCAACCTTGCAATCCACATCACATCTGTCAAAAAAAGCTTCAACTTTGCCTTAAAAACAATGAAGCTCTGCTTGATGTAGTTGCCATACTCAAACCAGAGACCTCACGAAAAATCACCATGAAACCTAGAGTGTATACCGTGGAAGAAGAGAAGCCTATGAAGGAGGTAAACCAAGATGCAACTAATGTAAGAAGAGCAACCATACCAGGTATATGTGCCAAAGAAGAACCCTACCCATGCTGAGCAGGGTAAAGGAAGGTCAGCTTAGGGTCAGATACCTCTAACCTGAAAAACCCAAAGTACCTAAAAGTGAAACATTGCTGAATTTGCACCTCGCTTACAATGATAATAAATCTGATGATGATTCTGAAGGGGTTCGCGAGGACACATGCTATTACGTTTTAGGTTCACCCACTGAGGTTACTGTTGCAAACCATTCAAACGCTGAAAATATCAACAGAGCCCAGGTTACCAAAGGCACTTTTCTCGATCAGAACTAGGGTGCCTCATATAAAGATACAGTCAGTGATGCTTATCAGTACCTTGCACTATTGATCTGACCCATCTCAAGTGTCCATAGTCTAATGAGTTCAAGAAGAAGTATCCTGAGGCTTCCCAAAGCTCAATGTCACGTTCTTCCTCAAGGAGATGTTAGCCCTTCCACTGAAGTTTGGAGGTACCATTGCCAAAGTAAAGTGGTAATTAATAAGGTCCGAGGTTTGGCTATCTTGAATATGGGAATACCTTTTAATGTTGTGCATACTGACTCATCAAGAAGATAAAGCTCGCCACAGACTTAGATAAACTCAGGAGTACAGTACCGCCAGTCTGAATAACACCAAGGCAATAGGTGCATACTAATCCTTGACAATGAAAGTTAGAAAGCTAGTATTTTATGCTCCAACGGTAGCCCTAGACAACATTAAAAAAGATAGACTTATTAAGGCACAATTTATAATTGAATATGAAGGATTTATCAGCCTGAAAGAAGGATACTTATCACTCCTTAACTTAGATGTTCCCTTATCCTGGATAATAAAGAATCTAGCAAGAAAGTAGACTCTTGTCTGGTCAAGTACCCTGTTTCTGCTTTACTTTTGCATTATTCTATCTCTGGAAGTAACGTGAAAAAGTTACCTGACTCAGTAGATGCAGCAGAGGGAATACTATTTTATGCCACCAAGAAGGTAAAATTTAAATAGGAATACAAAGAGTGGTTTCCACCAACATAACCCTGTGTATACCCCAAAACTACTTGCTACATATCACTAGTGTCAATGGATTAAGTAGTTTTATACCAAGACTTAGCCAAGAGTCCTTGTAAAAATTTACTCTAGGTTGATTATCGGCCATCAACCCAGTAACCTTTTTACTGCACAGGTTCAATTTCCTCGTGCACTTTGTCACGTTGTGTAGAATGTATTATAAATTTATAATAGTATGAAGAATATTATCTGTAGCTGAGATTGAACTATTTTTGGCCCAAACGCTCGGCCAGTATTTCTGATTAAATACTATGTAAGTCATACTTGTAGGGATTTGTTCCCTATAATCTTGTCCACCTGATCTTCGTTAAGATACCCCAGTGACAGTCTCTCTCGGCCCACACACAGTCAGCAGCTATCCCTGATTGTGGTTCCTTTGTCTCTAGATCCCCGCTCAGATCTTTACTCTTCTCTCTGAGAGTCTTCCAATTATTTCCTTCTGCAATAATATCCTTGAGATAGAATGACACAATAGAAGCTAATAGTCTAACTATACACCAAATTAATAATATAACTGTAGATTATAATGCTTTATTAGATAATGTTTTATTATAGTAAATCCTAGGGAATTATATAGTGGGGGATTCGGCTGTCTAAACCTCAGTTGACACCTCTTTGATGGAATGGCAGCCATTGCCATTAAATCACCCATCCTCATCTTGGCAGCAATGGATTTCCTCATATTGGCTAGGATTCCGTCATTGGACATCCTCAAGGCCTAAAATGGAAAGAGTCAGAAAACTTGTCCCTAACGTTTTCCTCTTGATCCAAGCGAACCAACCATAATTGGCTAGCGATCTTCTTAGGTAATGGGACTTATCACCCATTATGGCTGGTCACTTCATTAATTAATTGATTTGCTAGTTGCAGGCGGCATCACTCGCCTCACAACTCGCTATTCATTCCCAATCAGTCGGTGATGAAGCCTGACTGATCCCAATCAGTACACCTGATAGGTAATCACTATCAGATGTCCCTATTTCGTCGGCAACTCCACCCAATGAGATCTTAAGTATTCATCTGGATCAATCCCCCAACGGATACAACCAGGCGAATATCTCAAAATCCCCCAAATGTAGTTCCTCCAAAACTCAGGCCAACCGATTTCTGATTCACTTTGCCTTAGGGAATTTTCCTCTAGCAATACCAGGTAATCTAGCAGGCTGGGAATATGGGCGAAAATACCAACAGTCCTCAATCCAGAATATCAGCGGCCTATTGAGCTCATCCTTAAGGAACCTAACCTGCAATGTATCCTAGTCAAGAAGCATCAAGAAAATGGGAAAAGTCAAATACTTCCCATTGATAAAATTGACAAGGTACATCTTATTGGTACTCACCTTGATTTTGGCTACCTGCCAACAATTTAATTTGCTCTATCCCTCAAGTCCAAATATCTGATAAGTTAAATAAGGTGTAACTTGAAAAAGTGCATTAACTACTTTAAGAATATCAAGATGTTTTCTCTATGTTGGATGTCAACTATGGTCAAAATGAAAGAGTGGACACATTTTATTGACATTGGAGATTCACCCCTACCTGATCAAAGCCATATCTTGAAATTAAAGGTAGAGGAGCAATACATGAAGACTGAGCTTAAACAATTATTAGATTATAGCTTACTTGTTTCTTTCAAGGGTCCATTATCATTCGCTTTTACTCATAAAGAAGTAAATGGTAGTCATTATAACAGTGATGGATTACAGGAAGCAAGAAGACTCAATAAGAAGGACAGCTATTTGCTACCAAGGATTGACTAAGCCCTTCCTGACTCTCAAGATCAAATTTTTACTCTGCAATGTACCTCTCCACCAGTTAGTGGCAGATGAATCTTTAGCTGAAGACCAAGAGAAATGCATGTCTATATGCACAGAAGGATTATATTAACCTACCCAGCTCCAACAGGGATTATGCATGGCTCCCGCCTTGTTCCAATGGGCTTTGGATAACATCATGCAAGATTATAAACACAGCTGTGTGATAAAACTAGATGATGAATGGATTTTGATATGCCCACATTACCTACTTTTAATTGATTATAATAAATCTGCTTGTCCACTAGGGGATGAATCCCGTTACTGGACGTGGGTGTTATCATTGTATACAAACTACTATTACCTGAAGAAATATTTTTAGCAACTATTTAGTAATTTGCCAGTTTTTGATCCGCCAGATCTCTAATGTTTTGTTGTTGATGATACCCAACATTAAACAATTGATAAGGTTATAAGTTTTAGTATTAAAAATCTAATTAGCTTATAGGAGTTGATCAGGTTTTGTTTCTAATAGACTAAGGGGTTTATTACATGATAGGCGATTGAAGACACCTGTGATAAGCAACTTGTGAGATAACCTTATAAGGATTGAAATCTGATGTTTATGGGTAATAGTCTTATAAACTAAGCAGGGTGTTAACCTAATTAAGGATGACACGCTTGATTGAGCGAAGGCGCTGGGACATGTTATTCAATTCAACCCAGAAGAGGTCACATTGATCGTCAGAAGTGAAACTGACCAAACCAAATGAATAGATCATCTTTTAGAGTGACCCTGAAGGGGTAATTATCCATGACAGCTGCCGTTTCTAATTGGAGCGCCAGCAGAAGAGTTTGGCGCCATAGTCCCTTATAAATTCCCTTCAGTTTTCAATATAAAGTAGATAGATACAGATAAGTAATTCTTATAATATAAAAAATAATTTAGACTGTCATATTTTACTCTTGAGAGTAAAGTTTAGAAGAGTTAGGGATCCTTTGTCTATTTTATTGCTATCTACATGACTCTGCGTTAAGAGAGAGAAGAAGACTTCTGAACTTAATCCTAGGTTAAGTTCTAAAATAATAAGAGTCAGAGGGAGAAGTTCCCTAACATTCCACAAGTACTTTTAAAAATTTTGACAAGCACCAGTTTAGCGTTAGACCTAATAATAACTTATCTATTAAAGTCAACTAGAGTAATAGTCCTCATACTATTACTACCATACTCAACTAATTATCAATAATTCATAAAACACAAATACCAGGAACCTGTGAAGTTAACAAGAGAGCTGAAGAAAACTACAATACTGAAAGAGTACACAGCCCTCCAAAAAGTTAACAGATGACATAACGATATATTTCAAAACCTTTACCAATCATCTAGACCATCTTAAATAAGATTTCAATGATTGAGAAAAAACCATATCAAAATAAACCTGCTAAGCGTAACTTTTTACTTCAAGCCTTGGAATTTATAGGGCACGCCATATCATGGGAAGGACTTTAACCCTTCTGCAATATGGCTGAAGCAATCTCCAAGATGTCTGAGCTGAAGAGCCTTCAAAACATACAGGTATTCTTAGGAATGATGAAATTGGCATAAATTTATTAATAGCTTCGCTTAGCATGCCAAACAACTTGTCTGACTGCTCACTAAAACACCCCTTTCATATGGGGATTAGAGCAGCAAACTGCATTGAGTCAATGTAGAGTTTGCTGAAGTGACAACATATTTTATGTCAGCTGGACTACAGGAAGCCATTTATCTTATTCACTGACGACTCCAACTTAGCTATAGGTGCCATCCTTTCTCAACTGGATGAGAACAGCATTGACCACCTGGTGTCATATTATAGTAAAACGCTTTCAAAAGCCAAGAGTAATTATAGCGTCTTAGGGAAAGAGTTCTTAGCTCTCTCCTGGAGGTGAAACATTTACAGCCCCTCTTGTATGGTATGAGCTTTAAAGTTGTGATAGACCTGGTTCACTAAAATGGATTCAAACATGACATTTCTGCTAGAAAGACTAGTCAAATGGTCTCTCAAGCTTCATCACTCAGATATAAGTATTATTCATTGATCTGAAACAAAAACATGAATGTAATTGGACTGACTCTGCTGCCCCTGCTATATCTTAACAATAGCGAATATGAATGATTACATGAACTGTTAATGAATCCTGACTACTGGGAGTATAAAAGGTGAACCAGTTCAAAAAATAATCAAATGTCATGCTCAAAATACAAAGGTCCTCAATGGATTATCTAATAATAAAGCCAGACTCTGGATACCTTACTTGAGACCTCCAGAATAGATACCAATTATAATGGACGCCCACAATACCCTTAGGACATGAAGAAGCCAGAAAAAAATTATGAATGGATTAAGGATCACTACTATTGGGGAGGAATACTAGGTTCAGTAGTGGAAGACTCAAATGCTTGTATCACTTGTAAAAAGCAGACGCCAAATAAGTCCAAGTACAAACATCAGCCCATGACCCCTCAGCAGTCATTTCACACCATCAGTTTAGATGTTGAAGGTACATAACCAGAATACACGAAAGAAAATTAATACATTCTAGTAGGGATCAATCAATTCATAAAGTGGGTCAAAGAAATTGCCATTCCCGTGAGGACTGCTAAAGCTACTGCTAATTTTTTAAATCAAAAATGTGTGCTAAGCATGGCTGCAAGCAGGTTCACTATGTGATAATGGGTAGAACTTTACATCAAGGGTTGTGAGGATCTTAGCTACAAGCATGGGAATTCATCAACTATTCTCAGCACTTTACAACCCATCAACTAATGATAATGTAGAAAGAGCGAACGTGACGTTGGTCTCAATACTATGTAAGATGGCCACTACCATTCCATTACACTGACAGCAATAACTCCCAAGTGCATTGATGGCTTATAGGATAAGTTTTCATCAAATCACAAAAATATCTCCCTTCAAGGCTTTAGACAGAATAGAACATGAAATCCCAGCTTTATTATCTTGTAATGTTATTAGTGATAATACTTAAGAGCTGTAGAAAGCAATAAGAAAATTAGCCCAGAAGATATAGCACTTCGTTTGAGGCAATGGCGAATCTAGCAGTATGGTCACCAGAGAAGGCCAAGCAGAAAATTTCACTCACTAACCTTTACCCGCATTATGATTATAGACTTTGTCCTATATTATCACAATTGAATAGCGCCACAAGGAGGAAAACTAAATGCCATCTGGGATGGGCAATATGCTCTCACTTAAAAATGTGGAGACAACTACTCAAACAAGTCTTTGAAAACTGGAGGAACAATCAACCACATTCATAGCTAATTCTTGCATAAGTACTCACCCGCCAATATGAACGAAGAGGGTGATGTCAGGTATCCTGATATTGGACATGAAGGTAGTTTATCAATTTTTATTGAAACACTAAGTCAAACTAACACCTAGACCCCAGAAGGGGGTTAAATCAATTATCTTAAAAAATTACTCAGTAAAATCAATAGGCAGCACAGCTCTATTTGACTCTAGGAAAACTCTGACAGACCAAGTTAAGCCTAAGATACACCAAGATGAATTAATTCCTCATCATAATGATGGATTATCAGGAGGTCATGTGACAACTACCTAAAGTGGCACTTGAGGCAGCAAATAAAGGTTAACCTGAAAAAGGATGAAAATCAAGAAGCAGCTGAATGATCAAATTAAGTAACTCCTGTCTCATCCAACTTTGCATTCAACTAACCTTTGCCCTATCAAAAAATATGTTACAAAGGCATTATAACATCAAGAATGCCTCGCCAGACCAAGATCCTCCATTCCAGATGTCACCTCATTAATATTATTAATCCTTTTTCTTTTGGGGTCTATAAAGTTAATTATGACATGAATAAAACCCTATTTTATACTACATAAAGTTGCGTCGTTAATTCTATTTTCTCATTTTGGTACTTGACTTCAAAAATTTATTTCCCATACTAGTATAGGACAGATACTCTAGTTGATAAAACATAAGCGGTGACATGACAGCCTTTTAAAGTAATATATGCTTGTCATGCGACTTAGTCATCTTCAAGTATTGACTGTTGAGATCCTTGGGCATAACACCATTGAGCTTAAGAATGGAAGGCCTACATATGGATTAAATATTGACACTATTAGAGAAGAAATAGTGGACTCTGTAGTTGAAGTCTTAGAGGCCTGATTAACTTGTAAAAAACAAACTGCCGCATATGGCCAAGTACAAGTATCTGTCAATGACCACACAGCACCCGTTTCATACCATAAGTTTAGACGCCATAATTTCACTACTTTTTTGACAGTAGTAATTCAATTCATCATTGTAGGGATTGATCATTTCATGAAGTGGGGTGAGGCAATCGCCATTCCCATGCAGACTGCCAATAATAATGCTAACTTTTTAAACCAAAAAATTCTAGGAACGATTACACACAATTACTGCTATGCTTATAACAGGAAGCACTTATGTCAAGAGTTGTGAGAATATTAGCTATGAGCATCAGAACTCAACAGATATTTTCAGCTCCCTACAACCAATCTACTTTTATCTTTGTAAAGAAAGAAAATGTAATGTTAGTTTAATACTATGAAAGATACTATTACTGATATGTTACATTTGGACCTATATCTCCCAAGCGCGTTGATGGCTTACAAGATAAGTTTCCATTAAATCATCAAAAAAGTCTCCCTTCAAGCCTTAAATGTACAGAGCCTAGAAACACAGTTCTATTAGCTCGCAAGTTACCAGTGATAATAGAGATAAGCTTGAAAAAACAATACAAAGACAAGCCCCGAAGATTATATAACTTCAATTAGAGCCATTGACAAATCTAGCCAAGACAGTTACAAGTGAAGGGCAAGCAGCTGATGCATGCCTCTAACTTTATTCGCTTTTGAGATTATGAATTGAGCATTGGACTATCACAATTATAAATATTACAAGTAAAAATTAGATAACATCTGGATGGACGATATACCATAACCTACAGTAAAGGGACGAATATTTAATCAAGTCCTTAGATACTGGAGTAACTATCAATTATGTACATAGTCAACTCTTACATTGGTACTTCACTGCCATTATTCATTAAGGGGATGATATCTGATATCAAGGCATGAGACATGATGGGATACATGTTGATCATGTGACTCCCATGATAGAATTGACGCATAGAACCAAGAAGGGGTTTAAAATCCCATTGATTATTTATATGAAAAAATGAATAGTTGATAAAGCACAAACGAATAATAGGAAAATTCCCTTGTACCTTTTTAAGCCTAAGTTATCCTGAGATAAAATCCCGCCTAAATAAAAATGAAGTATCATCAAAAAGTCAACCGACCATTGCATTAGGTTGCACATGAGGCCATAATTATGATAAACCCTCAAAATGGTAAGAATAAAAAAATCCATCTAACAATTGACCTAAGTAATACTAGTATTATCTGACTTTATGCATTCAACAAACCTTTTCGCCTATTAAACAATATGCTACAAAGGCATTGTGCAATACAGATGCATCGTCTGACCAAGAGCCTCCTATCCAGATTTTCCCCACTATTATTCTATTAATACTTTTCTATGGGGTTAATATTGTTTAAATGTAATGTAAAAACCCCTATTCTATAAAGCCTTAATGTTACATTGTTAATTCTATACCTTTTTTGGTACTTGACATCAATAAGTCCTTTTTGGCATACTTACCATAAAACGGATACTCTAGTTGGTGGGACCTAAGCGTGATTTGGCACCCTCAAAAATAAATATAATACTTGAAATGAGTATTAGACTGCTTCAAGTAGAGACTTTAGGGCTTCCTTGGGCACAGCAGCATTGAGCCACAAAAAATGGAAACCCAAAATTGATAGGTTCCCAGGGTCTGTACCACCCATCCTAATGCCAAAAGGACTATGCAACGCCCCTGTTACCCTTCAATGGGCTATGGACAACATATTAAGAAACTTAGTCTCTTGTGTCATAGTATACTTAGATGATATAAACGTTTTAGTAGATTCTTTAACAAACGCATACAGCAAAAGAAGAAGTCTTACACCAACTTGCCAAGACTAATCTTATTATTAAGCCCTGCAATTGCAACTTCTTTTGAGAGCAGCTTTTATATGGCGTCATCATAGACAAACATGGCTGTAGAGCTACATTTTTGAGAGGCTCAATGATGCTAATCTCAAGAAGCTACTCAAATCAATACTTGAGTCAAGTCTAAGACTTTTTCATAAATTTAATTAACTTTTGGTGTGGCCAATTTTATTTTAGATTCCCACTAAAAGTGTTTATTCTATGTAAATAGGTGTGTTATAATATTTGGCAATACCCTTTTATATGCTGTAAGGGTCACACTGGTCAAACCCACCAAACAACAGATGGAAGATGTGAGGATTGTCAGTCCTCTGAACAAAATTTGAAGATATGATATAATAGTATAAAGCAACTATCTCTGACCGCAATAATTTATTTATTTTAATATGAGCAGAACCCTTCTGCTTTTCTCTCTCAATCCTAATAACAATCCCCCTCCTTAATCACCCCATCTCACTTATATATCAGCAACTTTGGATGATACTGCTCACTTGTCTTAGACTTAATTGGCTCTTCCATATTCTCATTGGCTCCAGCAGAGTATGGTATTCTCAAATTCCCTATTGACTTAGCTCAAGGCGATCTATTCAATATTTGTCAAATGTCAACGTCACCTTATCGCATTATTTGGAGGCAATCCAAGGAATATTCTTCCCAACCCAATATCGCCTCATCTCAAGGCGCTCAAATAATTATAACTATACATCATGGTCATCGGATTATAGTCAATCTGTCATAGTTATTTTGGGCTTATCATCCAGTTATATCAGAATCTTGCCTTAGACCCCCTTGACTGGATAATAAGTCTCATATTGCTTATACACCCGGAGGAACTTTGTGTGCAATTGGGTAATAATTTGACCTCTTGTGGGGTCTTAGATAATATAAGCGTTGACACCTGTTTTCTCAATAATTTCAAACGGACCAATCCAGATACTGGCCTATTTATGCTTCTGACCAAACCTGTGTTGTTCATGGAATAAAACCTTGTCCCCATCTTAAAAATGATATAGCCTGCTACTCCATACCTGATCGGCATCCTGATTCTTTATTGTTTTGGCTAAGCTGAATGAGTATACTTTAGTTTGCAACTTGATTAATGTTTCCAATAGATTAGTCAAATAGCGTTGGGATCCATTCTGCTGGATCTTCTACGCAGTAATAGATCATTGCTGGAAGAGCAGGGTGTTGTCCATGCAGTAATTGAAAGGGGCTCTTCACCATGGCGGAATGATAGCTAATTTTATAAGTGAATATGGCGTTGTAAAGGAAAGAATCCAATCTGAAGAATTTTCTGCTACAAGTTCACAGAGTATATTTTTAACTAAAGTCCCTAATTACTCGCTCAACTATCCCATTAGACTCTGTTTGGTAAGGAGTTGTTAGAACCAGAGTATGCCATAAGCTTGTACAGCTTTGGAAGAACGTGGGAAGTGAAATTAGTAACATTTTTTGGTAAAGAGGAAAGAAAACAGCCATGTTGCTGGATAATACATTCCATTAGAAACTTGGCCACTGTGACTGCCACCAAACCCCATATCAGCCGGGCTTCAAACCACCTGTAAAAAGGTTAATTGTGACTAGAATATATTTAATTGGTGTTTGAAATTAAACGGATGGTTTCCTCTAATGATTTAACAGATTTGAAATGAAATAGGTCAATACCAGCGGAATAGTTTATCAACTGAATTTTGCTATTATTGATGTGATTGCTTGGTGGTTGCTTCCCAATATGGTTTGAGCCAAATCCAATTTTCTGCCTATATTGGGAGATAGGTTTGTGTGGGGCCAATAGGTGGCCTCAAAATAGTATAAGGATCCCTGGTAACTAATGGCCAATAATGATCTAATTAGTCTATTTACTATTTATCAATGGAACCCAAAAATCCCAAGTTTGAGGCAGATGAGGATGTTTCTGGTGACTAATTTATTTGTCAATTATGAAAGTCAAACCTGAGTTGTCACCTAGGGAAGGGGGAATCCCAAGTAACTGACTAATAAGAGTCAAAGCTTGTCATCAGTGAGGAGCTAAATTATATATTGAGTCAAAGCAAGTGACTGAAGTGGTTTCTGGTGCATACTAAGCAACTCATAGCTTGAATCCAGATTTGATTTTTATTTATAATGATCATTTATACAGTTCATCAGTAACTCAAGGATGAGGATAAGCCAAAACTAATAATCAGTCATTGGGAAGGATGAGGCAAGAGGGTTGACGCCAGGGAAGAGATTAGCGCAGCGGAAGGCTGAATCATTGGTTGGCTGGAAGAACCAGCGATGAGCTGATAGGTTGGAGGTGAGTGCAGTAGCCCTTTTGTAAATATATTCCTAGCACTCCCCTTTCAATAAACATCTCCCTTTGTCTAATCTCCTTATTATTATATTTTATGTTTGTAATAGTTGGTTGGGGTTTAGGCTGGCGATCCCCAAATGGCGCGGGTGACACAACAAGGGTTAAGCTGGCGTTGCTGGCCCAACGCCTAAGGAAAAACAGCAAGGGCTGACCAGTTTTCATACTGGTTGGCAGGCCAACCAGCAGAGCCCACTGTCATGGAAAAGCAATTTTCCGATATTTGTGCTCACTACATTGGGTTCTGCTGGTTGGTGCTAAAGTAACCACAGGTGGGTAAGGATTCTAGAGGTTGTTGGTGGCATGGAGGGGCAAGCCCTGGACGCCCGCTTAACACACTGAGGCTGGAAATTAGGAGGAATACCATCTGGTTAATTGGGGGAAAAATCAGAAATAAATAAAATGGATTCTTCCGATGATTTAGCTGATTTGTTTTGAAATAGGAAAATCCAAGCAGAATGGATTATTGTCTAAATTTTGTGGTTATTGATGTGATTACTTGGTGGTTGCTCCCCAATATGGGTTGAGCCAAATCCAGTATTCCGCCAAGATTGGAAAATAGGTTCTAGTGGTGCAAATTGATGGCCCCAAATTAGTATAAGGATTAATGGTGACTAATAGCCAATAATGATCCAATTAGTTTATTTATTATATATCAGAGGAACCCAACAATCCCGAGTTTGAGGCAGATAAGGATGTTTCTGGTGCCTAAATTATTAATTAACTATGAAAGTCAAACCTGAGCCGTCACCTAGGGAAGGGTGAATCCCAAGTAACTGACTTTTAAGAGTCAAAGCATGTCACTGCCGAGGAGCCTAATTATTCTGAGTCAAAGAAAGTGACCAAAATGGTTTTCAGCGCATACTAAGCAACTTGAAGGTCAAATTCAGATTAGATATTTATTTATAATAATTATTTATACGGCTCACTGGTGACTCAAGGCTGAGGACAAGCTGAAGAAAATATTTGGTCATCAGAAAGGATGGGGTGAGAGGGTCGAAGCCAGGGAAGAGAGTAGTGCAGTGGAAGGCTGAGAGATTGATTGTCTGGAAGAACCAGTGATGAACTGATAGGTCAGCAGTAGCACAGATGCCCTTTTGTAAATATAAATACCTGGCGCTTCCCTTTCAATAAACATCTCCCTTTTCCTAATCACCCTATTATATATAAGTTTATGATTATTCTTTTGGGTTGGGGTTTAGGCTGGGGATCCATGAATGGCGCAGGTGACAGCCAAGGGGTCAGCCAGCACTGCTGGCTCTGATGCCTAAGGTCAAACATCAAGGGCTGACCAGTCTCATACTGGTTGGCCTGCCTACCAGTGGAGCCCACTGTTGCAGAAAAAAAATTTTCTGACAACCGGTTAGCTCCTGTCAGCAGGGGACCAATGACATTATTGGAAACTTTATTACTCTAAAATGCAGTTTCATTAACTGGTACGAGGTCTTCTGGCAGAACAGCTTTTCCAGTTGGCACTGATAGCAGCAGGAGATTGTTTTATGCACATCGAAGTTCATGGTTTCCCAATAAACCAAGGTTGCAACAATGCCAATATATTGCACACTCCACCATGTCCAAATGCCTTATGTGCTCTCACAATAATGCTGGGCCATGCCAAGGGTCATGGGAAGTTCACTGTAGAGTCCCTAATCCATTTATACAATTCCTTTTTCTGCTGGAAAGTATTAGCTCACATCTCATTTAGCACCTTTATCACTTGAGGCGGTTTGTCATCATATTTTCACTGAGAATCTTATCATAAATCATATCGCTGAGATCTGCTATAACAGCAATGGCTGGCAATATAGAAAAGCAGTCTGCGTTCTGAAGTTTTGCTCCCAGTTGGTGAAGGATTTCAAAGATATACGCCTTCAGTTTGAGGGCCCATCCTGATAGGCTATTTCAGGCTCCTTGAGGTTCTGAGACCAGCATAATGAAGCATGATCCGTCTCAACTTTGAACTTCACCCCATGCAAATATACCCCTAAATTGCTTATACACATAGCTTACTAATAAGAACTCTCACCTGGTCATGGTGTGTTTATGTTCATGGCAATTTAGACTTTGAATGCATTACGCCTTTGGGTGCTCCTCCCTTCATCATCTTTTTTGGGATAGGTCTGCCCGTACAGCAGAAAGGGAAAATCTGTCTGAACAATGAACTTTTATTGAAATTCAGATAGCGTAGCACCTGCGCCAATCAGCACCTTTCAAAGTGTGTCAAAGGAGTATTGACGGCGTTTAGTCCATTAAACCACGGCTCATTTTTTAATAACTCAAGTAGCAGGCCCCCAATACAGCTGAAGTTAGGAAAGAAGCGAAGGTAGTAGCAGACCATCCTCAAAAGTACCTGTATATTGCAATTACTTGTTGGCGTGTTCATTTTTTGGATGGGCTCCACTTTGTTTGGCTGTAGTTTCAGCCTCTTTGCGTCTACCACAAACCACAGGTATTCCAGATGGTCTTTGAAAAAGTTGCATTTATGAGGCTTAATCTTGAAGTATGCCTCAGCAAGCCGGCGGAATACCTCTTCTAGATGATCAAGGTGCTCAGAAATTTTCATGAGAAAACAATGATGTCATTGAGGTACACAAGGATGCAGGACTGCTTCAGATCACCTAGGATAGTGCCCATGGCTTTTTGGAACGTAGCCAGGGCGTTACATAGCCCTTGAGGCATAAAGTCAATTGGAAAATCCCCTTGGATGTGAATACAGTGCATTTCTCCTGTTCTGCCATGGGCAACTCAATTTGCTTGTAACCTATATCATAGCCATTGCGATGAAGTAGCAAGCTCCTCCCAACTGATCCAAGGCATCATGAATTCACAGAAAGGGATACAAGTCCTTTTTGGTGATGCTGTTGAGCTTCTGGTAGTCTATTACCACCCAATTTGTGCCGTCCTTCTTTTTTACAATAAGATTAGCTGAAGCCCACTAACTCTTTGATGGTTTGAGAATCACTTGCTCCAGCAGCTTTTTTGATCTCCTCTATTACTTGTTCCTTGGCTGCCCTATACTGGCGGATCAGCCAGACCTGATGAGAGGATGATCCCCAGTGTCCAATTGATGGACCATCCCCTGAGCGCACCCTAAATCGTGGTTGTCAATGGCAAAAATATTTCTATACTACTAATAAAGCTATCACTTGGTCTTTTTATTCTTCCAATAACCCTATTAAATTATCCCATGGTACCATTGTCAATACGTCAGGCTGAAACTCAACGGGTATACCAAATTCATTTAACAACCCAAACTTGTGAACCTGAAGGACCTTCTCAAATGGGGTAAAGCGTAGATACGCCACTATTTGGTGCCAGCGGATTTGCATTGGTTTGTTCTGGAGATTTGCTAACAAAACTTTGATCACTTCATATCCCAGGAGTATAATTCTTGGAGCCACATGAGGCTCAAGACACATTTTTATGATAAGACCAATGATCTCATCATAGAGCCCAGCTGGCACTTATACCTACAGCCCAGTGTTCACTATGACTTGGCGTCCAGAAGGAATGGATATAGGCCCAGCAGCTCTGAGAGGCAGCCCAGATATTTCTATATTTGCTAAAAAGGGCCCAGGTCTTGCTCTTTAGTTGATCATATCAAACCAGAATCACCCCTTCACTATAGGCAAGGTTGATATGCCCCATGTGCACTGGATCCTTTGGCACTCTGCTGGAGGTAAAGTAAATTGGGATCCACTGCACCAGAATTTGAAGTTTTCTGAAGTCATGTCAATGACAGCTCCAAAGTGTCGTATAAAAGCAGTCACAATTAGCAGGTCATAATTATTGTTTAGTAGCACTATTGCTAGGGCCACAATGACAATTGACCCAAACTGTAAGGGTAGCATACTGTACGTTCCCTAAGAGACCGTGCTTTCCATTCCTTTAGTCCTATACACCATTTGATGTTCCACGTCAGGTTTTAACGTCAATTTCACCACCAACTTGAGAGGAACTATGTTTACTGGGGCGCCCATATCTATTATAGCGCAAAAGCACAATTACCAGCCAAAGTAAGACTCTATTTTTTGCTACAAAAATGTCACAGTA